>JAADXZ010000445.1:0-21556 GCA_023338055.1 Phytopythium mirpurense | reverse complement strand
GGAGGAGGAGGAGGAGGAGGAGGAGGAGGAAGAGGAGCAGTCGCTGTCCAAACGAGGCCGTCGCGGTGGGTGGTACAGTAGTGACCAGGAGCGTGCCGCTGAATAGAACCCATGCTCCGACGGTGGTGACAAATCAAAGGCTAGACATTCCATCCTGGGGCTTAGAGAGCGCAGGGGCGGGCTCTCTGCTTCGTTGGCGCGGTAGTAAGGCCGTTCTGGGCCGCATCTCGTGGGCGCGTGTGGCCGTGGCGACGAAACGAGCTCTGGAGCACGACGCGAGGCGTGTCAGTGGGCCCGGAGTGGCGCAAGCATGGCGACCGATAGCATACCAGTGCTGTTCGCCTTGACGCACCTCGACAGCGCGAGGTCCACGCTTCCCAAGCCGCTGGAGAAGGTCTACAACTCGGCGTCCTTGGGCTTGGCCGTCAGGTAGTGAAAGCCGACGAGCGAGACCATGATGACTGCGCCGAGCGCGTTGACGAACGTCATGAGCGCCGCGTCCATTTCGTCGCTGGGTGGGCCGGCGCGCACATTGAGCAGTTAGAGGACCATCCAGCTGCGGTCTCGGTCAGAGCGCACAGACAGACGTCTCGACCACCCGCGGACGCACAAGCGTTGCGCAGGAGCTCCACAGATCGCCACCGATTTTGTCACCGCCACTTACTTGCTCATGGTGCCTCCCGCCCTCCGGTTTCGCTGCTCCGCGTCTTCCGCTCTGGAAATTCCACGAGTATCATTCGGACACGTAGCCACCCCTTTCTTATAATAGCCCAATTTATGTATTATTTTGTAGAGGAGAAACATAATTGATTTGTAATATATTGCAATTTATTGCTAGTTTTTATTTCAACGGTTCTGAAATATATTTTGTATATTGTTGAAGGATTCAAATATTGACCAGAAACTCTTCAACGTTGAAACTAAAACAAGGGCGTACAGTAAAACGCAGGCAGACGGTTCAGTCGGTGCCTCGTCTGGTCGCGCGACTCGATTCCGTCAGAAAGTCCAATTCGACGATTTTCAGATGTATTGCGACACTTTTTGTGTTTTTAAGAAGCTTAAAATTATTTACCTGCATAAAATAATATTTATTGAGATTTTTTTAGAACATCTGCTTTATTAGAGTTTTATATACTGCCTTATAATAAAAACATGGATATAATTTAGATGAAACTATAATAATTTATATATCATTCATCCCACTGCTTGACACGATATGTGTCCGACGTAAACTCGTGTCAGTTTTTGACATTTTTTTAAATTAATTATGACATTTTTAGCATACAAAAATCAAATGAGTAGACCGTAAAACACTTGTCAGTTTTTGACACTTTTGTAAAACGCTAATTAGGATTTGTACCTAGTGGATGCACATAATTAGGGTCATACAAATACCAGAGTAAAAACCTAAACCACCAACTTCAATACAGATCTACTTGCCAGGCATCTACCATCGAGCAATACGCGCCAGCATTGGTTCGTACACCGACGTGGCCACCACTAACAATAGACCATCGCTCCAAACAAACAACCCGTGCATGTCGAGCACTGATCTACAGACTCATTGGGACTGTTTATCCAACACCTTGCACCTTACGTCGACCCAGTGGGCGCCAACA
Source organism: Phytopythium mirpurense (assembly GCA_023338055.1). Classification (NCBI taxonomy): domain Eukaryota; phylum Oomycota; class Peronosporomycetes; order Pythiales; family Pythiaceae; genus Phytopythium; species Phytopythium mirpurense. The sequence continues at coordinate 19,937 of JAADXZ010000445.1, read as the reverse complement.
TGGCCAGAGACGCCAAAGCGGGCGGGAGGGAGTCATCCTGCCCTGCTGAGCTCTCAGTATGACGCATCTCTACAGTGGCATTCGTCGCACATAGTGAGTTGAAGGTATTTTCTCTCTGTTAACGCCTCGCTATAGTACATGACTCCCTTCTCCGCTCTCGTCCTTCCGAACGGACGCATCGCCACCTCCGGCGGCAGAGCGCGCGGCGGCTCGAATGCGCGCGCGTGGCGTCCGATCGGGAGCGGCCGGACACCACACACCGCCGCTGAGAAAAGAGCGTGAAAGTTTACATGTGTTGTGGCGCCACTGCGGTAAATTTCGCGGCAGCCATCATGCGACAGTGCAACGTCATACGTGCACGGTGAATGCGCCCGGCCCAGACACACGTACGCATGACTGGCTGCGCAGCTAGCTACCATCGTATCACGCTTTTGCTCGAGTCACGTTACCCCTCGGCGTTTCCCAGACCAGCGCGGTGCGTTCCGCCCTCGTTCTCCCCCTCGTCCTCGTCCTCGTCCTCGTCCTCGATCTATAATAAGCGCTCGCGACAAGATCCGACCATGCTCACCCCATCCATCAACGAGGCACGCTGCGACACCCGGCTCCGCCCGCCCGCCCGTCCCCTCGAGCTTCTCGATCGAGCGCCCCGGCCGCCATCATCCTCTCTTCTCCCTCCTGCCGACCGTCATCGGGTGGCCGCTCCACTCGCGGAGCCGCATCGCGTACGGTACAGACAGACCCCACTCAAGTCCAGTCAGCAGCAGCACGCACGACCCACCAGGCGCGTGCATAGAGAAGCCGGCGCCTTCAAGCTCGAAAAGGAACGAAGAGCCGAAGGAGAGCCTCCCTGTCGCGGACCGAGGAGGGAGGTGGGTGCGCGAGTCTTGGCGTTGTTGGATGCGAGGCTCGGCCAGCTCGGCATTGCGCCTTTGCCCCGACCGACCCCACACGCCGAGCCCTGGCTGACCCGGCCCGCCCGCTGCCTCTGCCCGTCATGTGCCGCCTGTCCCTAGAAGACGAGCCGCTGGCGCGCGCCGGCAGCATGTCGGACGCGCAGTCGCAGCGCCTGCAGCGCGTGCTCGAGAGCGCCAAGCAAGCGCTCCACATCGAGACGCAGGTGAGCCCGGCCTCGGCGCACGCGCCCGCGACCGTCTACCACATGGACGTGTCGTTCCGCACGACGCGCAACAAGTGGAGCATCGCCAAGCGCTACTCGGAGTTCTACCGCGTGCGCCGCCAGCTGCACAAGTTCCTGCGCCAGTGCCGCCAGCAGCAGGCGCCGCCGCCGCCGGTGGGGCCCGCGGGGCCCGCGGAGCAGCTCGAGGCGCCGCTGCTGGCGCTCGAGCGCGCGCTCGAGGCCGCCTTCCCGCGCCGCCACCTGCGCGGCGACAACGCGGCCATCATTGAGGAGCGGCGCGTGGCGCTCGAGGCGTTCGTGCAGCTGCTGGTCAAGGTCATCGCGAGCATCCCGCTGGCCGCCGACGCCGCGGCCAGCGCCAGTCCCAGCGCCATCCCCAGCCACGCGCGCGAGGCCGCCGCGCTCGCGACGCTGTACCAGATCCTGCGCGACTTTCTGGCGTACCCGGACAAGCAGATCGAGAGCGAGGCCAAGCTCAAGCTGGCCGTGCTGTCGCTCGAGGACGTGGTCGTGGACGCCACGAGCCACGCGCTCGAGGGCGGCGCCGCCGGCATGAACGAGTGCTGCAGCATCTGCCTCGGCGAGTGGGACGACGAGGAGTGCGCCGGCATGAACGTCGTGCGCCTGCCGTGCCTGCACGCCTTCCACGAGGAGTGCCTGCTCGAGTGGCTGCACGGCAACGCGCACTGCCCCATGTGCCGCGACGAGCCCTCGCTGGACGACCAGCACCGCCACACCTTCTAGTCGGACGCCCACTATTTAATTGTGAACGAACCTCGTCGACTGACCCCACTCGCACCGCACGCGCTCCTCACCGTCATCTATTGCGGTCGACTCGTTGGCTTCGTGACGCGTACCATCTCGTCGGCGCCTCGCCGCCGCTTCCCCGCAGATCGCCACGTGAACCTCCTCCTCCTCCTCATTCTCCTCCTCCGCCTCCGCCTCCCTGCCATACGCTGCGGTATCGCGCCTAGTACTTGTTGCGAGCCGACCGGCGCGGGTTGCGGCGCACGGGCACGCTCGCCGCCTCTTTTCGCCGCCCGCGCGAGCGCCCGATCGGCGTGCTGAACTCTTCGTCGATGCGCTCGAGCTCCATGGCCTCGAGCTCGGCGGTCGCGGGCGACGGCGGCGGCGCCTGGTCCTGCGTCGACTTGCTCCCGACCGACAAGCGGGAGTCGGTCATCGGCTCCCGGACGAACTGGAAGCGCTGAGGGGTCTCAAACGGAGCCGCCGAGCCGTCCACCGGCGCCGGAGGGGGAGCGCTCGCGGTCTGCACCGTGCGATTCTCCGGCAGCTCGGTCGTCGGCGCGGGCTGCTCCATGTGCTCGTCCTCGTCCAGCGCGGAGACCCCGAGCAGACTGGACATTGTGCGCGGCTTGAGAGTCAAATCTGCACAAAACAGTCATGCAGCAAGCTTGGTAAGGGGGGAGAAGGGGGCTGAACACCACGGCGCACCGCTCGTACCATCGTTCGAGACGCCAGGGGACGGCGGCGCGAACGGCGTGGACGAAAAGCTGTGATTCAGACGGGAGCGCATGGGCATCGCTCCGAGGGGGCGACGATCTGAAACGCATGCAGCAAAATGGCAAACGTGAGTGAACGCCAACGTCAACGCCTCGACAACATACCCGCGAGGCGTACCTCCAAACGGAGCGACGAGCTGCTGGGGAGTCACTGCGCTGCTGGGCGGGGCAGTCGATGGCCGGCTCTCGCTGTTGAGCGACGTCGGGGACGCTGCGGGACTAAAGTTCAGTCGCCGCGGCTCGGTCGAGAGAGTAGGCTTGGGCCGCGTCAGCGCCGCCAACTCGGAGTCGGGGCTGGACTCCACCGATTCCTCCATCCCGTCCAGGTTCTCAGCAGACGGCGCCTCTCCGCTCGTGGCGGCATCACCGGCCACTGCAGGGCGCGGCTTCTTCGTGCTCGGAGGGACACGGCCGGAGAAAACGCCCGGGCAGTACTCGAAGCTGCCAGTTGACCCGCTGACGCTGGAGGATTGGGGCGTGCTTCCAGCGTGCTCCACACGTGTAATCGAAGCCGGGGTCGCCGCCATTGTCCGGTCGAAGGACGAGTACTGCTCGTCACGACTGCCAATCAGGCGCATGAGCTGATCAGCATCCTCGCGGCGGGAGTGGACGTCGACCGATCCGGAGGCTGGCGTACCCCGACTACTTTTGTGCCTGTGCTCTCGAGGAGTCGGCTCCGCGCACATATTGGACAGCAGCGCCGACCGGATCTGGAAGCTAGCCTCGTTCAGGATGGAGGACGCCACTTGCATGTCCCCAGCGGTAGCCGACCGGATGAGCGCCAAGTGCTCGTGGTGCACATCCCACGCCTCCTTGTACTTGTGCCGCAGAATATAGTACATGATGAGCAGATCCACGCGCTTGATCGCGTCGTAGTGCAGTACCGCGCGTTCTTCGTCCTGAATGTCGCTATGGTCCATCATGAACGCGTGGAAGCCGGATTCCTCCTCGGGAAGGAATGTGACGCCCTGAACCAGCTCCTTCAGACGATGGGTCTTCGTAAGCCACTGGAACACCAACGGCAGGAGGTCCTGCCGGGTTTGGCTCCGGATCAACGCAAGCGCACGCTCCCACAGGTCCAGCTCGAGTGAGATGACGACCACCATCTCCACCGAGGCCGCTGGTAGCGACTGATCGAATTCTAGGCCGAACGTGTTCCACACCTTCCAGGCGAACACGCACTCGCCGCGGTGAACCAGCGTCTCCAGGATGTGCAGGATGAGGTCCGTCTCGAGGTCGTACTTCTGATGCAGATGCATGGCGCTCGACTGCTGCAGGAGCCCGACTGCGTACTCGTAGATGGCCGCGACGTGGTCCGTGCTCGGCGTCTTGACCGCCCCCGCGTTCTCGATAAGCCACAACGCCAGGAGTGTCAGCTTCATGTCGTCGCGAACACACAGCTCGGCCGCAAGTGAGTCGGCCAGCGCTCGCATCTGGTGCGCCAACTGCGCGCCCGTGTGGACCTGCGGCTCCAGCTTGCCCAGGTACGCGCGGTCCAGGCAGAAGTACAGCACAACGGCCACCTGCACGCGAAAGTACCCTTCAATCGGCTCGCGATCCATCTCCGAGCTGTAGAACGCAACGACATCCTCCTGGATCGTCGGGATGCGCAGCAGTTGGACGAGCTGGCCGACGCGCGTAGGCGGGCAGCTCCCGCCCCCGAAGTGCCGAGGATGGATACCAGCGCTCTGCATCACGAGCTCAATCAGAACCATCGGGGCGTCCTTCTGCCCGCTCACTGACGACAGATTCGACCCGTACACGTCCTCGAACTGGTCGCGGAACGAGGCGCGTTGCCTGCGCGCCTGGTCGTAGAAGTCCGTGTACACCTCCGGGTCAACCGATAGGCTGGCCGCGTGCTCGTCCAGCCAGATCAGGCAGTGCGCGGTCTCGACCAAGCTCTGGATCTGCGTCAGTAGCTGTAGCAAGTGCTGGATGCCCGCGGTCGTGAGCCTCGCGAGCTCCGTGTCCTCGAGCGCGCTCGCGTTGTCCATGGCGACGTCCCCGTTGGCGACCATGGCGACCCGCGAGAACTCGCGCGACCCGTCCTTCAGGCGCTCCACCAGCGCCATGGCGATCATGCGCATGCCGTTCAGCTGCCGGACGTCCTCCGCGAGGGTCTCGGCGTTCGCCTCCTCCTGCGAGTGGCTCACGTGGAACTGCTGCTCCGCCACCATCTCGTTCATGGAGCGCTCGATGCTCTCGACGCGCCGCCGCACCCACTGCTGCACGGCGATCGGCTCCTTGAGAACATAGTTCCGGGCCCCGCCGAACGCCGTCGCGGACGCCTCCTCCGCCCGCACGTAGGCCGCAATCAGGTGCGCGAGCCCGCTCTTGACGCACACGTCGAACAGCGCGTTGCGCTGCGCGATGTGGTGCGGCGTGCCGCTCAGGCTGCTGCCGTCGCCCACCGCCTCGGCGTGGTGGTGCGGGTACAGCGGCGCGTCCACGCTGGCGCGCTTGAAGACCCCCGAGACGGCGAAGAACTCGTACGTCTCTGCGGGCGCCACGAATGGCTGCCATCCGCTCTCTGCGAACCGCTCCAGCACCTGTCGCCGGCAGCCGTCGTTAGTTTCATCCGCCCATTCCAACAGACGCGCCTCTGGCCGCCGCAATCCCCCCGCCGCCGCGGAAGACCGGCCGCCCTCAGCCAGCAGCACGCACCGGAAGGAGCATCCTGGAGATTCTGGGACGCGCACCACCGACTCGCGCGGACAAACTGCTCCCTTCTCTCGGCCCTACCGCGGCCTGTTCTGCTCTTGCTCGGTGGGAGAAGCGGTCGCGCGCAAGAGCCAAGTCGATGCCAAGACCGCGAGCTGCTCGTACGTTCCTGCAAACGGCGCCAATTTCCCAGAGCCGCCGCCGCCAAATGCAGCACAAACGGGTGGCGGCCATGGGAGGTAAAACCTCAGTACTGTTGGCATAAAACCTCGTATAGCATAGCCCTCCTTTCCAGCCAATCCTGACCGCGTATCACTAAAAACTCGCATCGTATTAACCAATCCAACAGCAGCAATCTTCCTCCCACATGGACTCAGATCGATCCAGGCGCACTTGAAGAACTCCCGCACAAGCAACCCAACAAGAAAGGCCGCCGAGATCATGGGGAAGAAGAAGACCAAGGCGCCGTCACTGCCCGTGGACGACTCGAACGCGAGCGCGCGCGAGCGCCTGCTAAGCGGTGCGTCCCGCCCATTCTGGCCTGGTTTGTATCGTGACCTAACGCCTCCCTTTTCGTGGCGAATCGCAGAACCCACGGGGGAAGAAGAGGGCGTTGCGTACCACGCGCACGAGAGCGCGACGGCGATCCGGCGCCGCAACCAGTCGAAGAAGATCTGGTGCGCGATCATCTCGCTGTCGGTTGGCATCCTGCTCTTCATTGGGGTGCTCGCGATCCTCCGCGCTGTCCAGGACGCCAACAACCTGGCGCCGACCAAGCGCCCGTTGTTCCCGAAGCAATACGAGGCCAGTCTGACGTTCAACATGCCGTACATCGACATGGTGGAGCCCGTGTATGTTCACGTGGACGAACCGAAGGGCCTGCAGCGCCTCAGCTACTATGGCGAGACGGATGTGTACATCTTCAACACCAGCGGCACGTCGTACTCGATCATCCCCGTCATTCGCGAGCGCAAGTGCTTCAAGCTGGACGGGTCGTCGCCACTGCAGCACGTGTTCCCCAACATGAGTCTCTTCGAGCCGCAGCACGGCGTGTTCCTGGTCAGCGGCCGCCCCTGTTTCAGCTGGAAGTTCCGCACCAACACGGAGGAGCCGACCGCTGACGGGCTGCTGGGCGAGTACACGTTCTACGTGGACCAAGCGACCGAGCGGCCGGTGCGTTTTCATTACGTTGGCCGCAACGGGATGCTCGGTGGCAGCCACATCGACGAGTACTTCATCGACTACGACTATATCCGCGAAGGCCCCGTCAGCGAGCACGTCTTTTCGAACCTCCCCAAGTCGATGAACTGCTCAGATATGAGCGAGTACGATGGCCCCGCTCGCGAGCCGCTGCGTGATGTACGTGCGCTGTTTTGTTGTGCTTGCTGAGGGTTAGAAACGGAGACTCACTCTTTGTCTGTCTGTGCGATATGATCTCCAGATTCACATGCTCATGCCAGAGGGGTCGACGGCCAAGCGCCAAGTCTTCGACGGTTTTGCGCAGCAGCACAACAAGACGTACGAGGATGGCCCCGAAGAAGTGCAGCGACTCACAAACTTCCACCACAACATGCGGCTCGTCAACATGAAGAATCGACAGGTGCTGCGTGCTACTGTACCATCCTTTGCGAGTGCAGGATCCCGCTTACACTGCGTGTATGTCTGTGTTGGATTGGTGCATCCAGGGCTTGTCGTATCGGTTGGAACTCAACCAGTTTGCCGACCTCTCGCACTCGGAGCGCATCGCCATGTACCACCCAATGCGCGTCAAGCGCGCCGTGGATAATGGCGCGATGGCTTCGCACGTAGCCTCATCACTGGAGGCTCCGGACGAGATTGATTGGCGGGTAAAGGGTGCCGTTACCCCCGTGAAAGACCAGGGCGCGTGTGGTTCATGCTGGACCTTTGGGTACGTGGCGCCAGGATCAATGATGCTTCGGTATGTCGAAGCTAATTACTGGCGATGTGTGATGCCCACAGCACTACTGGCGCGTTGGAAGGCGCGCTGTTCATGAAGGAGCACAAGCTTGTCAACTTGTCGCAGCAAAACCTCTTGGACTGCTCGTACGTGTGAAAGCGAGGCGTCTCCCTACACTTGCAGCATTCGCGAACTAATGATGGTGGACTTGTGGTTTTTGTGAAGGTGGGACTATGGCAACAATGCATGCGATGGCGGACTCGACTACCAGGCGTACGAGTGGATTATGGCGAACGGTGGACTGGAAGCGACCAACACCTACGGCTTGTACCGCAACCAGCCCGACTACTGCCACTATGACAAGTCGAAGGCGGCCGTCAAGATGCAAGGCTTCGTCAACGTCACTGGGATCGACGCTCTAAATGACGCGCTCATGACCGTCGGACCCCTGTCGGTTTCGATCGACGCGTCTCTGCCGTCGTTCTACTTTTACGCGGGCGGCTACTACGATGACGTCGAGTGCAAGAGCGACGCGGACAGTCTCGACCATTCGGTCGTGGCCGTCGGCGTGACAACGCACAAGGGACAGAAGTACACCTTGGTGAAGAACTCGTGGAGCACGCACTGGGGCGAGGACGGCTACGTGAAGATCTCGCAGAAGGACAACCTCTGTGGCGTTGCCACCGCCGCGACGTACCCGCTGCTGGTTTGAGAAAGCTTGAGGAATGGCTGGAGGTGACGACGCAATTCCAGCGCGGCTCTTTTCGTTGTGCAGGCAGCAGCGGTGCAAGCACGGTTGTTGGCGCTTTATTAATCTTTACAGCGATGCCTCGGCAGGTCTCCGACAGCAAGCCGCAATAGGATCGACTAATAGGATCGACCAAGCGCTCGAGCGTCTTCAACTTGAGTGCACCCAACCCATTCGAAAGGCCGCGAACTTTTGAGACCGAAGAAAGCGCGACCACCACCTCATCGCCGCTCTGGTGTTTGATTCGTTGACGCCAATTTTAATCCCGACCAATCATAGCATGCTATTTAGTCGCTTCACCACCTTTAGGCAACGACATTGGACATAAATCCGTCTCTGCCAACAAGAAAGCCCGGCAAGATGATCGATGGCTCGATAGACGATGGGTGGCATTCTCGCTGGCCAAGTCGCTGCTGCACCCCACTTCCCAATCGCTGTGCTCGCCATAATACCCGAAGCATCGACAAGCACTGTCAGGAGCATGCCGTCGCTGGAGCAGGTCGGCCATGCGCTTCTGTCCGCCTTCATGAACGCGCCGCAGGTGGACGGCCGCAACGCGCGCGTGCCCGTGGACCTGAGCGTGCAGTCCAAGTCGGCGCGCGCACGCGTGCTGCACGAGATGCAGGACGACGGCGTCTACTGGGCGACCGTGCCGCAGTTCCCCGTCACGCCCTCGCTCTCGCTCTAGGAAGCGGCCGGCTCTCGCTGTAACCCGAGGACGGCGGCGCGTGGTCGCCGACAACGGCCGAGGCTAGGCTACTGGCAGCGGCGGCCTGCGAGCCTTCGAGTCAAGCCACGACCGCCTGAAGACCTACCTAACTTATATCCCACCCAGCATGCATGCGCCCGGCGGCGAGCGAGCGTTCTCGCCTTGTGCGCGATTTTGAGACCTTGAAACGACGAGTGCAAGCACACCAAGCACCCCGCCAACGGCCCTTAATATATCTAACTTAGCGCTTTCCTCGCCAACCCCATGAGTACCATTCAGTGCCCAAACGAGCACAGTGCGCTCCATCGAAGAGGGTGAGGACGTCTGTTGTATTTACACAGCAACAAGCCGCCTAGACCGTCAAGGCCATGCCAATGCCAGATTGGCAGCCGATGCCAGACGATTGCAGTGAATGGCGCAACCTTCCTGCAACGTTTCCGAAACCTTCAAGCAACTTTAAGACTCCCCGTCGAATCTTTCCTGCCCCTCCCTCGTCAACTTGTTCATCATCACTCAGGCAAGCGCAGCGCACTCCCTCTCCTCGCGATCGACCCTCGCCTCTTCGATGGTGACTACGCGCAGCCGCACCGCCTCGAAGGACTCGTCGGCCCCCGCCCCCGCCCCCGCCCCGGCGCCCGAGAAGAAGCGCGGCGCCGCCGCCGAGAACGCGTCACCTCGCCCCGCCAAGAAGAAGGCCGCCGCCATGGAGTTCGCCGTCGGCAAGCCCGTCGCCAAGGACGCGACACTCCGCAACCAGAAGGACGAGGACGTGACCTTCTCGGACACGTACAAGGACCAGGGCGTCGTCTTCTTCATGTACCCGCGCGCCAACACGCCCGGCTGCACCAAGCAGGCATGCGGTGCGTGCTTGCGTCGCGAGCAAGCAGCGACTGCGCGCTGTCTGTCATCTATTGAAGCCCTAACGCTATGTGTACGCCACTCTGGTTAACTGGCGCACGGCAGGCTTCCGCGATAACATGCAAGCCATCAAGGACGCGGGGTTCGCGGTCTACGGGCTCAGCGGCGACAGCCCCAAGGCGCTGGCGAGCTGGAAGGCCAAGGAGAGCCTGCCGTTCGACCTGCTCAGCGACCCGAGCCACGAGCTCATCAAGTACTTCGGCAGCTCCATCGGGGGCAGCAAGGTCCAGCGCTCGCACGTGGTTATCCTCAAGGGCGGCGTCGTCGGCGACATCCAGCCCAAGGTATCGCCCGCCGAGAGCGTCCAGCGCGCCGTCGACTTCGTCAAGGACCACGCCGGCGCGCCCGCCACTGCTACCGCCTCAGCGACCGCGCCGGAGGACAAGAACAGAGCGTTTGCTGTGGGTGAGACGGTTGAGTTTGCCATTGAGCTCGAGACGCACGCGGCGGAAAAGGTCCAGTTCCAGGACTTGTTCAAGGAGCGCGGCGCCATCTTCTTCATGTACCCGAAGGCCGACACGCCCGGGTGCACGAAGCAGGCGTGTGGCTTCAACGACAACCTGGAGGCCATCAACGCGGCCGGCTTTGACGTGTACGGCCTCGGCGCGGACACGCCCGCGGAGCTGCGCGCCTGGAAGGACAAGCAGCAGTACAAGTACACGTTCCTATCGGACCCGGAGCGCAAGCTCATCGGCTACTTCGGCAGCGAGAAGGAGGCCAAGCTCGTCCAGCGCTCGCACGTGGTCATCCTCCCGGGCGGCAAGGTCGGCCAGATTGAGCACAACGTGACGCCCGCGGACAGCTTCACCAAGGCGCTCGCGTTCGTCAAGGCGAACGCCTCGAGCGACGAGGGCGCCAGCAAGCTCTGAGCCAAGGCGCACGCGAGCGATACCCTCTGGCCGAAGGAGAAGTGCGACTCGGAGCGCCTCCTTTGGGAGGGAGGCCATGGGAGCGTGCTGCAGCCAGCCCAGGAGAAGAGAGCGTTGAATTGAATTGTGTTATGTGCTGAGTGAGTGGGCAAGCAACTTCAACCTAGATGCTGTGGAGTCCACAGTGTGGACAGGCATGTCACTAACATGGAATGAATCGCGTTGCCAAGGGCACCACGGACGCCGTGGTCCTCGGGTACATGTCACTATTGTGATCTCCTAGCTTTCGCCTGCCAATCAACAAGCGCCGCCGACTCCATGCGGAACCTCGTGGGCCTCTCGCGGCGCGCGACGGCGCTGCGGCCGCAGGACGAGCGCGAGGGCGCTGCAGACGCGGGATGCACGCTCGCCCTCGACTGCGGAGGCCAGCGCGCCTTCTTCCTCGGCGCCAGCGGGCGCATCCTCGTGTTAGAGCTGTCCGAGCCGGACGCGGCGCCGGACGAGCTGGTGGATCTGCGCGCGGCGCTGCCGGACGCGCGCGCGGGCGAAGACGCCCGGTGGAGCTGGGCGCACTACGTGGCGGAGCTGGACGCGCTCGTGTGCGCCTGCACGGACGGCGTGCTCGTGAGCGTGGACGTGGAGACGCGGCTCGCGGTCGAGATCGGGTCCCTGGACGGCGGCATCCGCGCGCTGGCCTGGAGCAGCGACCAGGAGAAGCTGGCGCTGGCCACGGGCGTCGGCTCGCTGCTCGTCATGAGCCAGCAGTGGGACGTGCTGCACGAGGCGCAGTGGGAGGCGCTGCTGCCGTCGGGCGTGCGCCGGGCGGCCCAGGACGGAGCCTGGCGCGAGGAGCTCTGCTGGCGGGAGGACGGCAGGTTCCTCGCCATGAACGCGTCGACGGTCGACGACGGCGCATCGGCCGACGCTCCCGCGCAGCAAAGGATGCTGGTGTTCACGGAGGAGCTCGAGCTGCACGCGGTCGGGCGGCTCGAGGACGGGCGGCCGCTCCCGGCGCTCGGGCGGGCGCTGCACTGGAGCCCGAACCAGTCGCTCCTGGCGAGCAGCGAGGCGCGCGGGGGCCGCCTGTGGGTCGTCTTCTTCGAGCGGAACGGGCTTCGGCACGGCGACTTCCAGCTGCCGAGCGAGTTCTCGCGGGCGAACGGCTGGGGCGTCGCGCGGGTCGAGTGGAGCGCCGGCGCGGACGTGCTGGCGGTGCACCTGCGGACGGATGGAGACGCGCGGTCGGTGGTCCAGCTATGGGCCAGGGGCAACTACCACTGGTACCTGAAGCAAGAGCGTCGCTGGGCCGGCAACGAGCTGCTCGGGTTCGAGTGGGACGACGAGCTGCCGGGCAAGCTCTACTTCCTCGCCCGCCAGGCCGGGTCAGCGACACTCGCGCTGCTCGAGGAAGAGTTCGCGTGGGACATTGCCAGTGTGGAGCGCCAGAGGCCGCTCTTGCCGTCGACCGAAGGCGCGGGCGGCGAACCGAAGGCGCTCACGTCTGTCGCGGTTACCGGCGTGGTCGACGGCCGCAAGCTGCTGCTCACGCCGCTGCACCAGGCGCTCGTTCCCCCGCCGTTCGCGTTGCGCACCGTCGAGCTGGCCGCGCCCGTCAACTCTGTCGCATTCGATGCCCGATCCGAGGCGCTGCTGTGTCTGCTGTCGACCTGCGAGCTGCTCTTCGTCCGCGACTACCTGAGCCCCAAGCCGGTCGTGGTGGCGCTGAAGACGGCGCGCGACGGCGGCTTCGACGGTGCCAGCCTGTTGTGGACCAGCTACGACCCGGTGTCGCGCCGTCTGGCGTTTGCCGCCAAGTCCGGATGGCGCGACGTGCTCGTGCTTGGCGCGTGTGTCGTCGAGGACGGCAGCCAAGCGTCCGTTGTCTCGGTGACGCAAGTAGCTGGCATCGCAGGTGTCCGCCGAGCCTGCGACGTCCTCATTGCGCCGCACATCGGTCGCGGCGAGCTCCAAGAGCACCCGCATGGAGAGCACCAGCACGGGGACGCTCCGCCGACGCTGGTGATGGCTTTCCAGTGTCACAACGGCGACGTCTACCAGCTCGGCAGCATCGTCGGCAGTGCAGAGCTCGACCACGGAGCTTCGCGCCGTGTCGCCCAAAGCCTCCCAGTGTTCTCGCACTTGGTGGCGATACAGTCGGGCCCGGACACGGACGCCCCCACGATCGTCGGCCTCCAGCAGCGCAACGCGCGGCTGTTCGTCGGCGCGCGCGCTCTCGTGTCGGGCTGCTCCTCCTTCCGGCTGTGCGCCGTGTCGTCGACGCTGCTGTGCACGACCGTCGGCAGCAGCGCGGAGCTCCGCATGCTGCCGCTCGCTGCGGTCGTCGACGCGGGCGGCAGCAGCCTGGCGAGCTCGCTGTCGCTCCCAGCCGAGGCTCGGCAGGTCGAGCAGGGCGCTCGGCTCGTCGCAGTGGTCGGCGACCGCGCCAAGGTCGTGCTGCAGATGCCGCGCGGCAACCTCGAGTGCGTCTCGCCGCGGCTGCTGGTGCTCGCGCTAGCGGTGGCCATGCTTCGGCGCCGCTCCTTCGCCCCCGCGCTGGAGCTGTGCCGCACGCACCGACTCGACATGAACCTGCTCGTCGACTTCGACCGCGAGGCCTTCCTGGCCAGCTTTGACGCGCGACTGACGGGCGAACTCCTCGCGTCACGCCCGGCGCTCGTCGTCAGCGACCGACTGTGCCTGTTTGTGACGAGCCTGCACCCCACGGACGTCTGGCGCGCCAAGTACGAGCCCCAGTTCCGAGCGTTCGGCTCGCAGGCGGCGACAGCGGACGTGGAAAGCGACCAAGCGAGCGACACGGTCCACGACAAGGTCAACGAAGTGTGCAAAGCACTCGCGCTCGCGATCCGAAGCCGCCTGGAGCGCGCTCGCGCGGCCGCCGAGACGGAGGACGACGGCGAAGTCGACGCGTTGCTGATGCCACTCGTGACGTGTGCGGTGAAGCGCTCTCCCCCGCAGTTCGTGGAGGCGCTGGCCGCGATCCAGGAGCTCGCGGAAGGGCAGAGCGACCGCCCCAACAAGCCGCAGCGGCGACGCGCGGCGCTCAAGCACCTCGTGCTGCTCGCCGACGCCGACACACTGTTCGACGAGGCGCTCGGGATGTACGACCTTCCCCTCGCGCGCGAGCTGGCGGCCTTCTCGGACCGCGACCCGCGCTCGTACGCGCCGCTACTGGACGAGCTGGCTGCCGTCCGCGACCCGACCGAGAGGAAACTGCGCGTTGACACGCACCTGGGGCGCTTCGGCTGCGCGCTGGCGCACCTGAGCGTGCTGCTCCGCGAGGCGATCGCTTCTGGACGCTCCGACGCCGACCTGCGCGCGCTGGAGGAGCGCGTGGAGGCGCTCGTGGCCCGCGGGTCGCTGCACCAGGAGGCTCTGGGTCTCTTCCGCGACCTGCCGGCCCTGCGACGGCGGCTGACGCTCCTCCAGGGCCGGCACCTCGAGGCGGAGAAGAAGTTCTCGGCCGCCGCGTACGCCTACCTTTCCGTCTCGGCGGCCAGCGACGCCCAGCGCGCGTTCGCGCTCGCGCGGGAGTGGCAGATGGCGCTGTCGCTGGCGCTCCGGGCGCAGCAGCCGCCGGAGCAGGTGCGGCAGCTCGCCTACCAGCTCGCGGAGGACATGCTGAGCCACCAGCGCGGCCCCGAGGACGTCTCGGACGTCGCGCGAGTGTACGCCGAGTACTGCGGCGACCTGGACGCGGCCGTGGCGCTGCTGGTGGCGCACAAGCAGTGGCGGGAGGCGCTGCGTCTGGCGCTGCTGCACGCGCGCAGGGACCTGGTCGAGACGGACGTGGAGCCGGGCGTGGTCCAGAGCCACGAGGAGCTCGTGGAGGAGCTGGAGAGGCAGGAGGCGGCGTACGTCAAGGGCTGGCGGCGGCTGGACGCCATCCAGGCGCAGAAGCGGCTGTTCCAGATGCACGGCATCGACGGCAAGCGGTGGAGCCACGGCCGAGGCGAGGACGCCGAGAGCGACGCGGGCAGCCTCGCGTCCAGCGCGGCGTCCAGCGCGCTGTCGAGCGCGTCCATGAGCTCGGTCGGCAGCCACAACAGCGCGCGCAGCATCGGCAACTTCTCCATGCAGGCGCTCGCGCGCGCGACCTCGAGCCACTTCTACGCGACCCAGGCGCTGCAGCAACGCGCCGGCGAGAGCCCCGGGAAGAGCAAGAAGGGGACCAAGGGCGGCACGCCGTCCCGACGCGAGCGGCGCAACCGCATGAAGCGGGGCAGCGCTGAGGAGGAGGCGTACGTGGCCAGGCAGCTGGCGGAGCTGCAGCCGAGCGACGCGCTCCGCCGCGAGGCGCGGCAGCTGCTCGAGGCGCTCGTGCTGCTTGGCCACTCGGACCGCGCCGTGCAGCTTCAGGCGCAGTTGGCCGCTTTTGAACGCCGCGTGGCCGGGGAGTACCCGCCGCCGCCCGCCGCTGGAGGCGGCCAGAGAGCCGAGGACGAGCATGCCGCGAGCGATTGGCAGCTGGAGGCGCTGGCGCCGTACACTTCCCCAAAGGACCAGTCGGCAGGTCAACGCGTTGTATAAATGGCAGCTTCGGCTTTCGACTGCGTCGAGCGCGCTGTTGCGAAGACGGCAGCGTGGAGTTGGCAGTGGCGAGGGAGATGACGGCGTCGCCCTGCTCAATGCATCGATCGCGACCGCGCTGTACGCGGAACTGTACGCGGCGCTGGCTGTTCGAGGCCGTAAATGCAGCGGACGACATGATTAGCAACCGCAACGCGATCGATTCTGTGGATGTGCGCGCGTGTCGGTGGCGGCGGCCATAGCGTATAAATAAAAGCGCCGCGCGTCCGGCGAGGGAGGTCCGCCTCAGTCGACCAGCACGTCCAGGAAGTCGCCAAACGCGTTCAGCAGCGAGGCGACCTCCTCGCTGCTCGACACGCTCGCCAGCAGCGAGACGCCGGTCTCCACCACGGCGCTGGCGGCGGCGGCGGCGGCGGCGACGGCAATCTCTGCGTCGTCGAGCTTGTCACTCGACACGGCCCACTCGCTGTCGACGAACACTTGGCCCTCGACTTGATCCGCTTCCCCCCACGCGACCTCGGCCGCAGGGGCTTCGTCGACTTCCTCGCCGTCGAACGCATCAGTCGAGATGGTGCTGCGCTCGCTCTCGCTCTCCGCCGCAGTGGCGTCGTCCTCGTCACTGCCGACGTACTCGAACCGGCACGCGTCGTCCCTCGCCTTGAGCGAGCGCGTCACCTCCTTGGACACGTCCTCCACGAACGCGATGGCGTCCAGCACGTCGTCCAGCGAGGGCAGCAGGCTGTAGAGCTCCTTCGCCACCGGGACGAGCGCGTCGACGCTCGTGCCCGCGCACATGGACGCGCCGGCGCTGCGGTAGTTCTCTCCGTCCATCGCCTCGCGCACCAGGTCGTGGCAGAGCAGGAACGCGTCGTGCGCCTCCTCGCTGTTGACGGCCTCGTACATGAACTTGAGCACGCGGAACGCGTTCTGCGGGCCCAGCACCCGCACCAGCAGCAGCACCGCGTCCTTGGTCTTGCCCACTGCCTCTTGCTCCGACAAGTACCGCGCCACGTCGGGGACCAGCGCGAGCAGCATGCGGTAGCTTGGGACCGCGATCGCGTGCGAGATGACCGCCGCCGAGGCGTTGCCCGTCGCGCCGAGCCCCTGCCAGACCGCGTTCGCGACAGACGGAGGGATCGCACACCGCGCGCCGCGCACCGACACCCCGACCGCCCCCGTGAGCTTCTGCGCGGTGAAGGCCGCCGTCGACAGCGCGCCGCTCGCCACGTGCAGCGACGTCCGCGCCACCAGGCCGGAGGACGCGACGACGGCCGAGGACGCGAGCGACTGCGACGTGGACACGGCGCCGGCAAGCTTCTGGCCGCTGTAGTGCGCCACGTGCGCCGGGATGGCGGCCGCCGTCGAGACGCCGGACGACACGAGCCGCACCGGAAGGAACAGCAGCTGCGCGACGGCCCCGGGCACTGGCGGCGGCGGCGGCGGCTCCAGCTCGTCCGACTCGTCCTCTTCGGACGCGTCCTCTTCGGTGCGCTCTCCGAAGAGGTCGCTGTGACGCTCGCTGCCGGCAAAACCGGGGCTGATCTCGCTCATGGAGCGCCGCTGGGCGCCCTCGCCGAACAGGTCCGCGGCCTGTTCGTCGTCATCGGCGTCTCGTGTCTCTTCCGCCGCGTCCGCATCGCCCCCGAGGATGCTGCCGGCGTCCCTGGGGTGCCAGGCCGACGAGATGACGTGCCTGGAGATTTTGAGCGGCGCCGACACGGCGTAGGACGTCGCGTGGTACGCCGCCACGTACGGGAGCAGCACGAGGCTCGCGGCCGACGAGGCCACGCCCAGAGTCGCCTGGAGCGCGCCAGAGCAGCCGCGGGCTCCGGAAGCTCCGGGGGAGGGCGCGGCCGCCGGCTGCAGCTCGTCCAGGGCCTCGATCATCGCGGCGGAGCAGTGGCGTCAGAGGTCCGAGCGGAGCGGGTGAGAAGGGTCGATGGGCTCGTTACACTAGTTCTTGTTTCTTTTGAAGACGACGACTCATGCCAGACTCGATTTGAACCGATGACGCGCGACGACGCGGCTAGATCACAAGAATGCAATTTAGCAAATTGAAACGGCAATTTTGCAAACGACAATTCGACAATAGTTTTGATTATGCCTTAGGATTATCAAAAGTGAAATTGTATCATGGTTTCCGGACGTACATAAAAAAGCTGTATTTTAAACATGGCATTATCAGAAAAAGAATGCATTATCCGGACGCGTATATTATGCAGCGATAGTGTGGATAGCGACAGTACTCACTTGTCAAAAAGCAAATCCTTTGGTCTCGCTCTATCTGAACGTGTGTTTCGAGTAATTGCAAAAAACAATAGTACGATAATGTTGTCCTCACTATGCTATCTGGTCGGGGGTGAATTTCCCTGTTGTTCCGCTGCCCGTCCCCCTTTCTTTTCCTCGCTCCTCCTTCGTTTCCCTCACCAATAATGCAAGCCCCGACTCCCATAGTGAAAGCAAGACGTCTGCCGGCGAGAAAGGCCAGCACTCACTCGCAAACTTGCCCTCACACATCGGCCTCGAGCGCGGGGAACGAGCGGCGGCGGCGGCGGCGGCGGTGTCGCGGTGACTCTCTCCATCCTCCGCGTCCCGTGCCCAGCAGCGCAAGCGCGTGCCATCGCGGGTTCCGAGGGAGCGGGCGGCTTCGAGGAGGGCCGCATTCTCTACTGTACGGTTAGGGCGGGAGCGGAAGGCGGAGAGGCGATTTGTGTTGTCTCGACCCACGCACGACGTCAAGGTGACGGCAGGCGGTGACGCGAGGGAGGCGGCGCTGCAGGCCAAGATGCAACAGCAGCAGCCTTCGCTTCAACAGATACCCCCAGTGAACCCGGCGACGGTCGCGCTGGTCGAGCGCGGACAGTCGTCGACCAACTCGCGACGCGCCAAGTCCATGGTCGGCTCCCCCTTCACGTCCAGCAGCGTGGACGAGGCCGGCAGCACCCCCAGCGCGTCTTCGTCGTACTACATCGATGGCCCGTGGGAGCAGCGCAACAGACACTTCAAGAACGTGCTGCTGCACGTGTGCTCGTTCATCCTGCTGCTCGAGTTCGCGGAGCGCGTGAGTTACTATGGCATCAACCAGGGCCTCAAGAACTTCATGGGCAACCTCGGCTGGTCGCAGGTCGGGTCCAACTCGCTCAAGAGCACCTGGACGTCAATCTGCTACCTGTCGCCGCTTCTCGGCGGGTACATCGCCGACGAGAAGTGGGGGCGCTTCAAGACGCTCTGGGTGTTCGGCGTCTGGTACACCATCGGCGCGTTCCTCCTCACCGTGTCGGCGCACCCCAGCTACATGCTCCCGGAGAACGACAACCACCTGATCGCCAACATTCTGTGCCATGTGGGGCTCTTCGGGGGCGTCGCGGTCGGCACGGGCGCGATCAAGGCCAACGTCATCACGTTCGGCGCAGACCAGTTCGACCCGAACGATCCGAACGAAGTGATGCAGAAGGAGCACTTTTTCAGCTACTTCTACATCGTCATCAACCTCGGCGCCATCTTTTCGTACGGCTACCTGTCGGTGCTGTGCGTCGACGGGTCGGGCGCCATCTCGTCCGAGTACGGCTATTTCGCCACGTTCTTCATCTGCGGCGGCGTTATGGTCATCGCGTACATCATCTTCCTGTTCGGCAGCTCGCGCTACGTGCACTTTGCGCCGCAGGATAGCGCGCTCTCGCAGCTGTGCTCGATCGTCATGGGCAACTGCGCGTACAGCTTTGAGGCGCGCATGCTGTACTACGGCTTCATTGCGTTCGTGGCGGCGTTCCCACTAAATCTGCTGGCGTCGTTCCTGGCCGACTATTGGGCGGTCGGCCAGTACATCTCGTACCTCGTGGTGATTTGCTGCATCGTGGGAATGTATGCGTGGATCCGGTACGGCATGACGACTGCATACATGGACAAGTCGAAGGCATCGAACGGGGGCAAGTATAATGACGAGACAGTCGACGAGATCAAGATGGTGATTCGCGTGCTGCCGTTCGCCTCCTTCATGATCATGTGGGAGTGTGCCTACGACCAGCTCGACGCCAACTTCCAGTCGATCGCGCAGCAGTGCGACCTCCGGGTCGGTGCCGACTACGCGTACGACCAGGACGCGATTCAAGTCCCCGGTGCGAGTCTCGGTATCTTCGATCCGCTGACCATCATCCTACTCATCCCGGTGCTCGACGGATTCATCTATCCACTGTACCGGAAAACGTTTGGGCGGCCACCAAGCGCGTACGGGAAAGTGCTGACGGGCTTGATCGTCGCGATGCTGACCATGGTTTGGTCCGGCGTGTTCGAGACAATAAGGAGAAACGCCGGCGAGATCACGTTTGAGCTGCCGAACGGCACGGACGTGACGATCAACAACAAGGGCTCGAACCAGCCCATGAACCAGATCTCGTGGGGCTACGCGGTGCCCATGTACGTGATGATCGCTGTGGCCGAGTGCCTGATCAACGTGACGGCCTACGAGCTGTTTTACACGGAGGTGCCCGTGTACCTGAAGAGCACATGCCAGGCGATCAACCTGTTCATGGTCGCCATGGGCAGCAACTTGACGTCGACGTTCACGCTCCTGTTCGACCACTTCATCACGGACAACCTCAACGAAGGCCACTTCGAGTACATGTACTACACGCTGGGCGCGCTGAGTCTGGTCAACATCATTGGGTACGTGGTGGTGATGCAATGGATGGAGTTCGGCATGGTGCGCTTCGACGCGGACGACGAGCTGCTGGACGGCGCCGTCTTCGACAGCCAGGGCATCGACATCACCAACATCCCGCGGCACTCGTCGTTCGAGAGCATCTCCTTGTCGCGGACATGAGTCTGCCGCGCGGCGCAGGCAAACAGGCGGGCAAGACGGAGAGTGTGCATCTATCCGGCCGCACGCGTTGCCGTCGCGTCGCGTCG
>JAADXZ010000444.1:0-21583 GCA_023338055.1 Phytopythium mirpurense | reverse complement strand
CGTATTTTCGAAATCCAGGCATAATATAGTTTCTCGGTGTGAAATTCACATGATGACACTAAATGGTATTCTAGGGCCCTGACCCACGAGTCCACCCTCAAATATCGCTTGAAAGTTGGATTTCCTTTGATCGCCTAATACATTTATACTCTAAACTATATACAAATGTATAGTGGCTGTTTCGAATCATGCAGTTGCTGAGAGAATTAGCCAAAAGATCGGTTGTTATATTTATGGTCAGCACTGTACTCCTTTGCCAATCAGTTAATCGAACTTCAGTTAACTTGTCGAGGCTTGGGGGCTACATGTATCCGAGCGGCGGGGCAGCGGGTGCAGTAGTCGGCGCTGGAAGTCGGCGCGCGCGACGCGCAGGACGCGCGCAGGGGTCTCGGGTGCGGTGCGCACGGTCGCGTCAGCCAGGAAGAGCCCCTCCTGCGTCACGAGGCTGTCGGCTGCCAGCGCCGTCCACGGGCCCGCCTCGTGCGCTGAGCCGCCGCGTCCATGGCGTCCACAATGCACGTCCGTCGTCAGAGGCTCCGCGTCCTCCCATCCACGCCCATCGACCGCCGAGGAGAGACAGACGCACGCACCGTTGCCGTCGGCGTCCGTCACCGCCAGCCGCCCCTCGAGCACGATGACACAGTGGCTGGTCTCGGCGCCCCGCACCTGCAGCGCCTCGGCCGCGTGCCCCGCGGGGAACGAGACGGTCGCGCACGCGCGAAGGAAGGTTGCCAGCTGCGCGCTTGCGAGTGGCGCGCCGCTGCTCGTGGCCGCGCGAAAGGCGCCGCAGGTCTCTTGTAGGTGCTGCGCGAGCGCCTCGGCCTGTCCCCGTGGTCGCGGGCACACCGCCGCCGCACGAATGCACGCACACGCACACACTCGTCAGTAAAGAGCGCGACGGCGGGCGACCGCCAAGACCACAGGCCGTCAAGGCACGTACGTTGAGCTCGTCACCGTCCGAGAGGCACACGTCGGCCAGCCCCAGGCGGCCCGAGTCGGCGTACAGGCGCGACGCTTGGCGGCGCTTGCACGCCAGCGGTGCGTCCGGGGCGCCCGCCACGTCGCCCTCGTCCAGGATCTCGTCCTGCAGGATCTCCTCCAGTACGTCCTCGAGCGTCACGATGCCCTCCACCGCCGGCGCTTCCGTCGCCACCGGCGCCGTGGCTGGCGTTAGCCCCCCTTCAGCGTCTGCGTCCTGCGCGTTCTCCTCATTAGTTCGGGCCTGGGGCCAACGGACCGATCGGGAAGAGCGCCCTACCACAGCAGGGCAGGCCGACCGCCGAACCAGCGCAAGGTGGGTGCTCTCTCGGCGGAAGACCTCCAGCAGCGCATCCAGCGTGCAGCTGGGCTCGACGCTGCGCACGCTCCGGCCAAACATGTGTACGAAGCTTGCCAGCGGGACGTTGCCCTGGGTGACAAGAGGGTAGTAGCGGTCAGCGTGCATGCTCGAGGGGGAGCGCAGCCGTCTCGGCCGCCTCGACTCACTCTCGGGTCCACGAAGATGAGGTCCTTGACGTGGATCATCGCGGCGACTTCGCTGGTCGCCGCGTCCTGGATGAGCACGCGGGAGAAGCCGCTCTCGACGATGCGCTGGATCGTCTGGCGGTCCAGCGTCCCCGAGCTGCGGGCGGGCGGACGGACGGACACGCCGCGCGGTCAGTCAGGGGATGGCGCCGACAAGGGAGCGGTGCACGAATGGAAGGGGACCTCGGCAGCGCGAAGATGTCGCTGGCCGGCGTCATGACGCTCTCGGCCGTCTTGGCCCGGAAGGTCATGGCGCCACGCAGGATGTCGCTCTCCTCGCCGTCAATCATGTCCTGCTTCTCGTGGATCCCGATCATCTCGGCCAGCTGCGCGCGGTCAGCCTCGTGGCGGGGGTAGAACGAGGGCGAGGGCGCGCGAATAGTGCGTGCCTACTCTCACCTGGCTCTTGGTGAACACCGTGCCCATGTCCTCGCCCAGGTACCGGTCGAGCACCATGCTCACAGGCTTGGCGACGACGTAGAAGAGTGCGAGCAGGAGGCGCACGCAGGGCACCGCGCTGCTCCCGATGACTGTTGGGCGCGCACGACGCAGAGGCCAGACTGACGGCCGTCAGCGTAGGGCGTAGGGCGTAGGGCGTAGGGCGTAGGGCGTAGGGCGCCGATGGGGCGCCGGCCGCCAACGGTGCCGACCAATGGGACCTACCGATGGCGTGCTTGGTACAGAGCGCCTGGGGGATGATCTCGCCGAACAGGACGATGAGCACGGTCGAGAGGAGGAAGCCGGCCGTCCCTGGCGGCATTTGTACACGCAAGTGAGGTAAGCTCGGCGGCCGTGCGGTAGAGGGGGGAGGGCAAAGGGAGAGGGCATGCGCAAGCCACCGCTCGTGAGGTCCGCCATGAGGATGGACGTGAGCGCGTTGACTGACACGTTGCCAAGCAGCAGCGTGGTGAGCAGCAGATTGCCCTGTCGACGGATGGGGATGATGCGCCGCGCCGCCGCGCTGTTGCGGCGCTCGCGGTCGGTCGCGAGCTCGTCCTGGCCCGCGGCGACGACAATCTCGAGCCCGATGAGGTCCAATGACATGAGACCGAGCCCGAGGCCGGCGAAGAGGCCCGAGAGCCCTAGCAGCGCCGCCACAGCGGCCATCTGCAGGGCCACGTCGGAGGGCGCGCCCCCTTCGGTCTCGAGGCGCCGCTGGAGGGCGTCCTCGCGCGCCGAGAAGGCCAGGAGGGCCACCTGGGAGGCCACCGAGACCCGGCGGAGCATGCTCATGTGAGAGGGGGCGAGGGGTGAGTGCGGTGCCAAGACTCTAGGAGGGAGGGGCGCGGCAAAACTGCCGACGTACCCACTCCACCGCCAGCCGAAGCGGTGCGGGCACCACTTGAGGAGAAGGCGTCCAAGATAGATAGATAGATAGATAGATAGATAGATAGATACGAAGCCGTGGCTCGCGGGTCGAGATGTGGACGCCAAGGCGCGGCTGGGCGATCGTGGCGCTTGTCTGTGCGCTCGCTTCGCGGAGTTGGAGCACCGGCGCGCCCCCCTTGCCGGCGCAGTGCGTGTCGCCTCGGCTGGTCCTGCCCGCGCGCTCCGTGGCCGTGCTCCGGGGCGGCTCCGTCGACCTGCGGGGCGCGCGCGTCGTCCGCGACAACGACGGGGACGAGGACGCCCCGTGGGGTGCGGTGCCCGCTGGATATGCTGACGCGACCGTGTCGGTGGCCGTCCAAGCGGGCGCGGGGCGTCTGGCGCTCGCCCCTGGGTTCGCGGACCTGCTCCCGAGCGGCGCCTCGGCAGGCCCGTCGTCCGAGCTGCGGCTCGAGGGCCGCCGCGGCGCCGTCAACTCGGCGCTCGTGGGGCTGCGCTACCTGTCGCCTCCGGACGCCGAGGCGTGGGAGGACGCGGTGGACTTCTCGCTCGTCGTGCTCGACCCCGGCGACGCGGACGGCCCCGAGCTATGCGCGGGCGCAGCGACCGGCGCGTCGGCGTCGATGGCGGTCTACGTGCGCGAGCTGCCCTTCGAGCCGCGGCTGCTGCTGCGTGAGCGTCTCATCGGTGCGTAGATCGTTAGGGAGGCGTGAGTCGGGCGGCAGGGGCCTCATAGACGGGCTGCGTGGTGGCAACAGGAGTCGACAACGTTCTGGTGGCGACGGAGGGCGGGGAACCCGTGTCCCTCGAGAGCGTGCGGATCGACGCAGGCCGGCATCAGACAGCGCTCTTGCGGGTCCATCTGTTCGCGGGCAGTGGGACGTTGCGGCAGCGGCCGCCGTCGACGGACCAAGGCGCCCCGGAGGCCCCGCTGCGACTCGTGGGGACCGCGGACGACGTCAACGCACTGCTGGCGCGCTGCGTCTACGCTCCGCCGTTGCTGCGGCCGAGCGACTGGGACCGCGTCGTCCTGGTCATGCAGTACAACCCTCGCCCTGGCGGCGGCAAGGGGGCCGTCGCGTGGGCCGACGAGACGATAGTGGTGCTCCCGATCCGCATCGCCGCTGCGGTTCGCCCGCCCGCTGCCAGCTGGGCCGGCTCGGGGCTCAAGCAGGCGGTGCTCGCCCTCACTCACTCGTCACTGCAGCTGCCGTCGCCCCTGCCGGAGCTTGCCATCGTCTGCGACCAGGAGGAGGGCGAGGCAGCCGCCGCAGCGACCGGGTTCCTCCTCACGGTTCGCGCGGAGCTCGGGTCGCTTACGTGGAGCGACGGCGCGCATGCGGTAGAAGGCAGCCGCCAGGCGGTAGAGCTCAACGGCTCGACGGCGGAGCTGGTCGACACGTTCCGTCGCCTCCGCTATCGCCCGCCGTCCGTGCGGCTCCTCCTCTTCTCGCAGCTAGCGCTCTCCTCCCGCATCGACCGAGTCGTCGTGACGCTGCGAGATCCGGCCGGTCGGTACCGGTCGGGGCTTAACGAGACCGTCCACCTCGACGTGGAGCGGCCGTTCGGGTGGTGGAGCACCAGCCACGCGCTCGTCAAGCGCTCCCTGCTCGTCAACGAGGACGAGAACACGTCCATCGCGAACGTCCTCGTGGTCGACGCGGTCCGCCTCGCCGACGGGAACTTCTCTCTCCGCGTCACGGCTCAACACGGACGGATCCTGACGACTGCCGAGAGCAGCGGGGCCGGCGCAGTCGAGACCCACGCGGTGAGCGCGCGCGACTTGATCGACCAGGCCTCGCGCCTCTGGTACGCGCCGCCACCCGACTTCCACGGCGCCGATGAGCTGCGCATCCAGCTAGGGCCGCTCGAGGCCAGGGTCGCCGTGCGAGTGCTGCCCGTCAACGACGCCCCCACGATCGCGTTCCAGCCGGACCGGACGCCAGGCGGCTGGCACAGTGGGCCGATCATGGCGCTGCCAGGAATCCGGGTCGACGACGTAGACCCGAGCGATCTTCTAACGGTCCGAGTGCAGGCTGTCAATGGATCGCTCCGGACCGAGAGCCCGGACCACCCCATGTTCGATGGGATCAGCCAGTCCGCGGGCGACACGGGCGGCCTGGGGCTGACTGCAACGGTGGAAAGGCTCAAGCCCCTTTTCGCGTCGGGATTCGTCGAGGTCGCGCCCCACGCGTGCGGTCGTCCCGGTGGATTCCTGTGCGCGGGGCTGGTGACGGCTTGTGTCAGCGACGGCGTCGCCCCGAGCGTCTGTGTGGAGATCCCTTTTCCCGGCAAGCCGCAGCCCTACGCGATCACCCGCGGCGAGGCCCAAGACGGGACGCAGATCGTGGCCGGAGGGTCCACATCACTGGCGAGTCTTTTCCAGGTGGTTGAACGAGCGCCGTCGGGGATTGAGCTGACGCTGGCGATCACGCTCAACACAGGGTGGTTTCGCTTCGAGCCATCGGCGTGCGCCGAGTGGTATGGACCGGCGACGCAGGGCTCGATCGCGAGTGGAGACCCCGCAGGAGCGACTTACCAGGTCACCGCGCCTGACGTGCAGTGTCTGAATCACGCTCTCGAGGCGTCGGCCTTCCGCACCGCGAAGACCGACCGTGGAACGGCAAGAATCGGACTGGAGCTGCTAGCGAACAGTTCGCGCCCTCTCCTGCGAGAGGATGTGCGGGTGTCTATCGCCCCGGCTGCCGAGCCGGGCCGCCGCATCACCGTGGTTCCTGTCAAGTCTGGTGCTCCGATCCAGACGAGGGCGGGGGATCGACTGGAGCTGGCGTCGCTCTTCACCCTCTCCCCTTCCATCGACGCTGGGGACCAGGGAGGCTTGGTAGATCTGGTCGTGGCGTGCGCGGCTTGCGCGTGGTCGTATGACTCCTTTGTGCCTCGCGTGTCGTACGAGTTGGCAGCGTTGCCGAGCTCCAACCTGACGCTCACCGGGCCGGTCTCTGCAATTGCCGCGGTGCTCGAGTCACTTTGTTTCGTGGCCAATCCCGTGCCGAGCTCGAGTGGAGGCGTTGAGAGCGTCACCGTCGCGGCTCACGAGCACTCGGCCGCTGCAGACGCGTCCGGCACTGCCTCCGTCTCGTTCGTCGTAGAGGAAGACCCGCTCCGGTGGAGCGTCCGGCAGAGCACCTTCGTCGTCCGCACACAGCCCGTGCGCACCGAACTGAAAGGCATCCAGATCGTCGGCAAGACTAGAGACATGTCCCTCCCGCTCCGCCTCCTCATCAAGTGTGCCGCAGGCAGCGCAGTGCTGACACTCGGCGGCGATCCTCCCACGCGGACGCTGTGTGGCCCAAACGACGCCCCTCTCGCGGTGACATCACCACGCGGCCAGATTAATCGCCTGCTTGCGTCCGTCGCCGTCGAGAGCCACCCTAGCGAGCTTTCCGATACTGCAAGAATCGAGTTTTCAGTGGGCGAGCAGACGCGGGTTGACGACGACTTTGAGACGACAACGGTGGCCGTTCGGTGGGCTGGAGCCAAGGCTCCGAGCCTGAGTCTGCGTCAGCACGAGGGCGTCGTGCTCCGCGCGAACGAGAGCGGGTCATCCCCGCTGGGCGACGTGCTCGTTGTCAACAGTGGAGCCGACGGCGAGAGGCGCGGCTTCTTGCTGACTGTGCGAGCCTCGGTGGCGCACGGGGCCTTGTCCGTCCCAAATGAAGTTTGCTGCGTGGAGATCCACGGCGTGTCGCCCGGGTTGGAGCTTGTCATTTCGGGTGAAGCGACGGCTCTGACGGCCGCTCTCTCGGCCACGCTGTACACGCCGAGCGCCGACTTCCGAGGAGAAGACTCGCTGTCGGCCTCCGTGACCATCTATGGAAGCCACGCCAAGTGGAGCGAACTCCCAGTAACGCATGTGCAGATCGCTGTGGACGCGAGGGGCACGGACAGAGCGTTTGCTGCGCGTGATGAACGGCAGATTGTAGGCGGGGACGACGAGGCAGGCGAGTGGGGGGTCGGCGCGGAGGCGGCCGACTTCGTAGCGGCCGACGCTTACTTGGCGCCACTCACGGGCTCCTGGCTGGACGAGATCGGGGATGACTTGCACCTGGAAGACTTTGACGAAAGCGATCTCGATCCAAGCGCGGAGCTGCCGGCAATCGCTCCGCCCGTGCAACCGCTGCTCCGCATGGAAGGAACACTGGAAGGTGGGGATTGCACCGCTGCAGTTGGTCGTGACGTTCGCTCACTCCGATTTTACGCTCTGGCTCGCCTCAACGCCCTCAGATCCGCTGTCGACCGATAGCTGGGAGGATCGTACCATCCAGGCCGACGTCGACACGGAGACTGCCATCGATGGGGTGTGGCTCGTGGCGCTCGAGCCGACGCCCATGGAGGCCACCTTGTCCTGCATCGTCGCTTTGGATATCGCAGCGGATCACGGCGTGATCTCCCTTTACGCGGGCTTTGACGGTGACGCGGCGTTGGCGCTTGTAGCCATGCGATGGGAGGCGTCAAAGCAAGTCGTGACGCTCTCGGGGACGCTGGACAGCGTGAACCGCACCCTCCGCCATCTGTCGTACCGATGCGGATACGCGTGCCCGCTGCTGGACGCCATCACGCTCACGGTCCGGCGCCAGAACGGCCAGCTCGAGTATCGGCACCAGCGCAGGGTCCGCGTCGAGCTCAGGGAGCCGCTCCCCGTGCCGAAAGTCGTGCTAGACGAGAGCGCCGTGCACATGAGCGAGGAGGACACGGCGTTCCGGTTCGCGCAGATCTCTCTGAGCGGAACACCGAGCCAAGAAGCGAGCGTTCCTGCGTCGCACGAAGCGGCGAAGTCGTGGATGCCAGAGAAAGATGTCGCCTGGCTGTCGTCTGACGCTCCGGCGGCCAGAGCGTACGCTCTCGACGTCAGCGTCAGCACTGGCACCATCTTCTGCACGGTCGAGATCGCCCAGTGCAGAGACGACCGCAGGTCTCGCAGCCGCACGCAGTCGCTCTTGGGGTCCTTCGCCGCGCTCTCTCGGGCGCTAGTGACACTGACGTACGAGCCGCCGCTCAACTGGAACAGCCAGCAGCACCTTGGCGCACACCTCGTCGAGTGGACGTTCCGCGTGTCCGACGGCCCGCTCGTCAACGAGACGTACGCGCTCTTGGCGGTGACTCCCCGAGTCGACCCGCCAGTTCTCACCGTGCCGTCCGCCGTCGAGGACGCCTGGGAGTTCACGACGGACCATTTGTCGCGCCTGCGGCGCCAGTGCCTCGTGGTGGCCATCTCTGAAGACGCCCCGTTCCAGTTCGACGGACTGTCCGTCCGAGCGACCGACTCGAGCGGCACGGATGCGTTGGTGCTCTTCAGCGTCGCTGTATCGGTGCATCACGGGGCGCTGTCGGCGGGCACTGCCGCTCGCTGCATCGGTCCATTCGCCGACTCTGGCGCGGCGGGCGTCTTGGCGTTCACGGCAGGGCTCGCGTGCGTCAACCAAGTCCTGGGTGCGCTGACGTACACTAGCAGCCCACACTTCAGCGGCGCCGACGCCTTGGAGCTTCATGTCGAGACGGCTTCGACGCAGGGACGCGCGCCGTTTGACTCCGCTAGGATCCCACTGGAAGTCACCGAGGTCAATGACGCGCCGTACGTTACGGGCACGTCCCGCGAGTTCTACCAGTGCGAGGAGGATGTCGCGTGCGTCCTCAGGGACCTGCGGCTGATCGACCCCGACTCGTCCTGGGACGGAGACCACCTGGTGGTCACGATCACAGTGGCCCGCGGCTCGGTCACCCTCCTGTATTCGACGGACGTGACCGCGTCTGCCTACGTCTCCGAGCCTGCGGGGACCAACGGCATGGTCCTGACGGTCGAAGGGACCCTCGCACACCTCAACCGCGCGCTCTCTTCTGTGGTCTTCACGTCGGCCAAGGACTGGAACAGCTTGGCGGCAAGCAGCGACCGCGACAGTGACTGGTTCGACACCATCACCATCGCCGCGACCGACTCTAACGTCTTCAACGCGTCCGCCTCATCCGAGTTCCGTGTGCATGTCGCCCCGACGGCCGACCCGGTGCTGATCCGCTCGCCCAAGAACCTGCTGGTGGGCACGTTCGACGATGATGACGGCGAGACGCTCCGAGGCGATGAAGACGAGGAGCTGTCGATCCGGGGGCTAGCGTTCTTTAGCGCGGATGAGACGCCGCGGTCCACGCTGTTCGTGCGCATGAGCGTGCGCCATGGGCGTCTGTCGCTGCCCGTGACTCGTGGGGTGTCTCTCGACGGCGACTGCAGAGATGGCGCAGCTCATCGCGTGCTGTCGCTGCGCGGCACGTTCGAGAACGTAAATCGCAGCGTCGCCTTCGTCCGGTACCTCCCCGACGCCGACTACGCAGGCAGCGACGCGCTGAACGTTGAGGCGCACGCTGTCGACGAGTACACGCGCGAGGCGACCGCGACGGCGGCGCTCAGCGTCCCGATCGAGCTCGCGCCCGTGAACGACGCGCCCTCGTGGGTCGTCCTGGCCCCATCCGTCCCGGCCCAGCTGGACGCGCCGACGCTCATCTCGGGCGTCTCGCTGGTCGACGTTGACGTCGAGAGCGCTGACTGCAGCGCCATCTCCTGCGCCATGGACGTGACGATCGAGGCGAGCCACGGGTTCGTATCACTCCCGCGGCTCGCGCGGCCGGCGCTCGTCTCGACCACGACCGACGCCGCGACCGAAGACTCGGCACTGGGACGGTCCAGCTTCTTGGTCATCGAGGGCTCGTTGGCCGAGCTAAACGCCGCGCTGTCGGAGATTGTCGTCGAACTGACCGCGCCCGAGTACTACCGCGCGGACGACCCGCGGCGCTCCCACGTGGCCGTGTCTCTTCGCGCGGACGACCGAGGGAACTTCGGCAAGGGCGGCCCGAGAACCAGCACTGCGACGGTATTCGTCCGCCCGGTCGTGTGGACAGCCCACCGCCTGCTGCTCGACGTCCCCCGCGTCGTGCTGGCCATCGACGAGGACCAGCGCTACGTGTTCACTGGCGCCGTGCGCATCCACGACGCCGACGCCGCGCGCTCGCACCGCGCCATGCTTGAGGTCGCCGTGCGTTGCGGTCACGGCGACTTTGTCTTCCGCCAGGGCGCGCGCGGCGTCCAGGTGCTAAGCAGTGATTCGCATCGCGTGGTCGTGCGCGGGTATCTCCGCTCGCTAAACGACGCGCTCGACGGCAGCGCGTACGTCCCCAACCGCGACTGGTTCGGCTCGGACGAGGTGCTCGTCTCCGTCCGCGACGTCGGTCCCAGCGCCGGGAATAGGAGCACCGAAGCCTCGATGTTCGTGTCCGTCGCACCCGTTTGCGATCAGCCGTCTTGGAGAGTTGAGTGGGGCCCCAACGACCACTTGGAGGCCGTTGAGGGTGAGCTTTTAGAGGTGGGCGGGGTTTCGCTAGCGACCCCGGACGTGAAGACTGGCGACGAAAGCGAAGTCCGGGTCGCGGTCGCAGTACGCCACGGCGGGTTGGCGCTGGCGACAACCGCCGGCCTCCTCATCACCGGTCAAGAGTTCTACGCCGACTCCACAAGCGACGCGGCGGCAGACCGAGCGGCATTCACGGCCGCAGCGGCGTATGGCTCGCTCGGCGACTCGCGGCTGTTCTACTCCAGACTCCAGCTCACGGCCAGCGTCGGCGACATGAACGCGGCGCTCGCCGGCCTCGTCTACAAGCCGCGCCGCGACTACAGCTCAGGCGGCGGGACGTCGCGGGAGGGGATCAACCTCGTCGCCTGGGCCAACTGCGACGGCCGGCTGGCGATGGGCGACGGGGGCAATGTCACGCTCTCGGTGTCTGTCCGGCCAGCGCGAGACCCGATCGCGCTCGTCTCTCGGCATTTCCGGCAAGTGGACCTGGCGCTTTCGCCCGAACAAGCGCTGGCTGAGCTTGGCGATTCCGTGCTCGTCGAGGCCTTCGAAGACACGGAGAGGCCACTAGATCAGCTCGAGCTCGTGGACATCGACAACCCTGAGGAGGTCGGGCTGGGCGCTTTCCAGGTGACCATCTCGTGCTACCATTGCATCGTGGCGACCGCCTCCAGCCGGCTCCAGCAGAGCGAACTAGCGTTTCTGGCCCCGTCGACTGGGCCAAGCGCAGTCGGCAAAAACGTTTGGAGCCCGCAGCTGACTGTCGTGGGCGGTGCCAAGGCGCTCAACCAACATCTCCTGGCTGGCCTGCGCTTCCGAGGCTCCCCGCAGTTCTCAGGTCTCGCGATCGTGGCGGTCCGGGTCGACGCTCTCGGCGCCGCGTCTCGGGCTTCACCCAGTCGCTCTGTTGTGTACGCGCTCCCCGTCCGCGTTCTCGAGCTCGACGACGATGTGCCGGAGATCCTCCTGCCCGACGTCCCTGTGTTGGTGGTGGACGAGAACTCGTCTGTGCTGCTGCGAGGGGTTCAGCAGCCGGAGCCCCCAACCTCTGGAGGAGGACGCGAGCTGCGCCAGCGCAGCGTCGTCAGGGTCTGCCCTCGATGCGCAGACTCTGCCTCGAGGCAAAAACACATCCAATCGCTCTCGCGTGGGGGTGGGGTCGTCATCTCGTACCTAACGCCCATGTCCACCGGCGGTTTGCTCTTTAGCGCGCATCACCCCACGCTCGGCACGGAGCTGTGGAAAACGGACGGCAGCGAGACCGGAACGATGCTGTTCAAGGACATTTTGCCGGGCAGCGGGTCGTCCTCTCCCGGGCATCTCACTCCGTTCTCCGTCGACGGACGCGTCTACTTCTCGGCGAGCGGTCCCGACTTGGCCTGGATGCTCGAGTCAGACCGGCTCGACGCCTGTCGCGGGTTCTATCAGAGTCGCGCGAACCCAGAGGCGTACTACGCTGTGGCGCAGCATAACGTGTGGGATCCGGACGAGGTACGAAGGCCACTGCCTCGCCGCCAAGAGCACGTTGTGGACTGACCATCGCTTCTCCTCCCCCAGACGTACGACTGCCCCGTCGGCTTCCACTGGATGTCCACCGCGGAGGCGCGCTCCGCTTTCACGGGAACCGAGATGCTCGGAGGGTCCGAGAGCGGGCCGCTCGCGTACTTTGACCAATGCGGGTGGCGAGGATACGTGTGGGGAGGCGCCGAGCGAGTCTTCTTCAGGCTGTCTGACTCCCAGGTGCGTACACTCGGTCTTGATGCAGTCTCTCGCTGCGGAAGCGTCTCAACTCACCGCTCACGCTGCGTGCCGTTCATGGCCACGGCCAATAGACCACGGGCGCCTACAAGCACGCCGGGTATCGCGACTCATACCACATCGAGACCAGCTTCCAGACGGACAGGTTTGCTGGCGTCGTATGCGTCCGCAACCGCCCCGGCCACCAAGCAGAGTGGGGTCGCCACCTCTGGTCGACCGACGGCACCGCCAAAGGGACCCGGCGCGTCGTCCAGCTCGCGTCCGGCGCGATGGGCGCGATGCCGTCTCAGATGACGGAGCACGGCGGCCGACTCTTCTTCCAAGCGTCCGCCCTAGGCGTCGGCGCAGAACTGTGGTCCACGGACGGGACGAGGGTGGGTACGGAGCTCGTCGCGGACATCGAGCCAGGCGTCCGAGGCTCAGAGCCGATGAGCCTGGTGTCGCTTGGCGACCAGATACTCTTCTCGGCGTGGACAGAGCGAACTGGACGGGAGCTGTGGCGCTCGGACGGGCGGTCGACGACCGACTACGACCGCCTCGACCACTCGCGCGTCGCCACCGCGCTGGTGCTGGACATTTGCGCAGGGCCCGGGTCGTCAGACCCAGGGCACCTGGTCGCTCTGACGACGCCCGCGGGAACGGCCGCTGTGGTCTTCCAGGCAGACGACTGCGCCCACGGCCCTGAGCTCTGGATCAGCGACGGGTCCGCGGTGGGAACCACCTTGCTCGTCGACATCCGGCACGGCAGCGCGGGGTCTGCACCTCGCTACTTGACGGCGTTCGGGGGGCGGGTCTACTTCCAAGCCGACGACGGTCGTCACGGCGCGGAGGTCTGGGTTACGGACGGGACGTCGGCGGGGACTCGGATGCTGCTGGACCTCGCTCTCGGCGCCCCCGGGTCTGGCGCGAGGTACTTCAGCGCGCTCGTCTCAGTGGTCGGCGCCCCCAGCCACCTAGTGTTTGCTGCACGAGGAGACCGCACTGGCCGAGAGGAGTTCTGGCTGTCGGACGGGACGGCGGCAGGGACGAGCCGCCTCTTTGCGGGGTCGGGCGAGGTGAGCCGACTCGACGCTGCGGCGATGGACCTGGCGGTCGGCCCGGCGCTTGTCGGCATCGGCACAGGCGACTTCTTCTACGTGGGGGCTGACGGCGCCGCGCGGTCCTTAGACGCCGGCGCGGAGGAGGCGTCTGAGAATCGCTTGGCCAGGTCCATCCTGCTACGAGAGACCCCGGCGCTCGGCCGGGCACGGTACTCGCTGACACTGCAGTGCGCCAAGGGCTGGCTCAGTCTCGGCCGCACGTGTGACGGCGTCGCCTTCGAGAGCGAGGACGCGGCCGACGCTCGCGCCCAGTCAATCGTGATGGAGGGCACCCTCGCGGGCTTGAACTGCGCCATCGAGCAGGTCACGTTCAACGCCTTTCCGGAGCGCGTTGGGCGGGACGAGATCGTCATCACGCTCGAGCACAAGGCGGCCGGCGGCGCTGGGTTGTCGACAACTGCGCGGCTACCCGTCCGGATCGTCGCCGTCAACGACCCCCCAGTCATCACGATGAGTGCGAGGTTCTTCGCGCCTCTCGACGGATGGGTCTCGTTCCCGGGGATGGACGTCTCGGACCCGGACGCTGGCGACAGACTGCTCTACCTTCGCGTAGCAGTGCACCACGGCCAAGTCCGCCTCCGGGAAGCGCGCGGCGGGGCGGCGCTCAGAGGCATCCACCTGCTGGGTTCCACGGGCGCGGACCTACCCGCCCAGGACGCTCGGGCTGACGCTGATGGCGGGGCGAGCGTGCTCGAGTTCGCCGTTGCCGTGACACAGACCAGGGCGCTGCTGGGCTCGCTGGAGTACAGGTGCGGCGCCGACGCGCCAGGCTGTCGAGACGGCGACAGTGACTACCTGACGCTGGACGTGAGCGACAACGGCTTCAGCGGCGAGGGCGGGCCCCAGGTCGCCGCCGCCTCGGCGCTGATACTCGTTCAGGGGGCCAGCGCCTAGGAGTAGGAACACGGGCTAGTTGGGTCCTGGCATGCGCTGCGTAGTCTGGCTCCATTTGTCATAATGTCCGTGCATTAGCAGAGCAGAGCTGCCACGCGCTTTATCCGAGCGGCTGACGATCAATGGGCCGCGGAAACGCCCTTGGACTCCTCGGCCTTGGACTCCTCGAGCTTGTGCTTCTCGGACGTGGACTCTTCGGCCTTGTGCTCCTCGGCCAGGTCCAGCGCGTTATCCACGAAGAAGTCCTTGTCGAACGCGGCCTCCTCCATCACGCCGTCCTCGAAGCTGCCGCGGAACGTGTTGAGGAGCTGCGGGTCGCCCTTCCGCGCGAGCGACTTGAGCGCCTTGAACAGCGCCTCGTCCTCGAACCGACCCTCCTTGTGCAGCTTGTGCAGCACGCGCAGCACGTCGCTGCCGGCTGCCTGGTCCGTAAGGGGCGCCCCCTCGGCCGCCTCCGCCTCCGCCTCCGCCTCCTCGACGAACCCTGTACAGCACCCACTACCCGGTCAGCCCGCATCCGCCCGTGCTATCCGCTCCTCTCCGCGCACCCTCAATCGCGTGTGGCTGCTCCCGCAGCGCCGCCAGGAAAGGCGCGATGTCGGCCTCCTCCGGGACGATGACGGCCAGCGGCTGCGACGCCGCCAGATGGCTTGCGCCCTCGCGCACCACTGCTCATCGGAGGCAACAGCGAGCGGTTAGCACGGCCGCGAGGACTCGCGGACGACGCGGGGCCGGGCGTACGGATGCGCGCGAGGAAGCCCTCGTCGCCGGACTCGAGCACGAAGTTGAGGTCGGGTGTGTCGATCTGCGCACGCGCAGTCCGCGTCAGTGGCCGCCCCTAGCGCGCGCTAACACCCCCAGCAGCAGCAGCAGCAGCAGCAGCAGAAGCAGCAACGGCAACGGCGGCCTCCACAGCAGCCTCCACCCCAGCGTCGGCCGCACCTCGCACATGCGCGCCCCGTCCTTGATCTCCTGGCCTTCGCGCACGTGCCACTTGGACAGCGTCGCGCCCTCCTTTCCGCCCGCGATCTCCTGCCCGCCGCAAATGCAGACCGTCAGTGCTCGCGCGAGGCGCTCCCCAGCGCGCGTCCGTGCGGGCACGCACCCGGAAGTCGAGGTCCGGCATGCGGAACTTGGTGTGCCGTGGCAGCTCGTCCTCGCGCGCCGCGGACGAGGACAGGCGGGACGCATTTGGCGCCAGAAGCAGCGCGCGCCCGCTCGCTCCCCGCGCCAGCAGCAGCCGCGACCCAGCCGCCGCCGCCGCCCGTGCCGCGCTCATGCCGCTCACGCTCGCCATTCTCGTTCGCTCTTGGCGCCCCTCAGTCGGGTCGATGGGTCGATATGGGTTTATTATAGGTGGGTTTGAACCGGGTCATACCCGGGTCGAATCGTAATTACCCCTTTGACTTGACCCCACGGGCCGTAAAAAGCCCCCGCGAGGACAGGACACCATTGGACGGCGGCCCGCCGAGACGTGCCGGTGGGCCGGCGGCCAATGGCGCCGAGCAATTGAGATTCTCCGGAAGGCAAAGGAAGCAACAGCATGCAGAGGTATGTGTGTGTTGGCTTCTATCCTGCCTGTACAGCGGAGAGCGCGCATGCTGGGGGCGGAGCGGGCGGGCGGGCGGGCGACAGGTCGACACAGGCGCTGACGGGGAACGGGGGCGAGAGACGTCTGCTCAGAGCGGTTTCTCCTGTCTGCTTGTCAACCCGCCGCCAGTCCACCCCACCCCACCCCACCTGCAGCGCCAGAAGCTAACCCGACACGAACTGTCCGTCCTAGCGGATGACCCGACGGATGACTGATGCTGCTGTGTGTGCGCGACCGGCAGCGAGAACAACACGATGCTGAACCTGGCGCTGCGCCTGCGCGGCGGTGGCAAGGTCCACGGCTCGCTGGCACGCGCCGGTAAGGTCAAGGGCCAGACGCCCAAGGTGCCCAAGATGGAGGGCAAGAAGAAGGCGCTCACGGGCCGTGCCAAGAAGCGCTGGCAGTACAACCGCCGCTTCGTGAACGTCGTCTCGGCGCCGGGCGGCAAGAAGCTGGGCCCCAACTCGAACGCCAACAAGTAAGCCCGCAGCCGGCTGCAGCTCGCAGCGCGTCGGTGACAGCAGCAGCAGCAGCGGCGGACGTGGTAGTGGTGCCGTCTCGCGCCGGGCCGTGCTGATGACTCGCCGCCCCGCTCCTCGCGCGCTGCACGCAGCCCGCGCCGCCCGACTCGCCGGCGGAGGATAAATGCAGCGTGTTGCCTTAGTTTCTCTCCTCCGGTGTGCCTCGTGCTCTCCCGTCGACGTGACGAGCCCGATAACTCGAACACGCTCCGCCTTCCGTGCGCCCCGGGTTCTTTTGCCGCCGCGCGTCCGTCGCGAGCGCTCTCTCCTCTCTCCTACCCGAGTGGCTTGCTCTCACCCTCGCGCTAGCTACATTTAGTCGCGCGCGGCTATCAATACCTTTGCGCCTCTTGCAGCCGCCGGCCTCTGTCGCCTGCCGTTTCTCCCTCCTCCCTGCCGCTCCAGCACCGGCAGCTCTCGCCGCCGGCGACCCATTCCTCCCGGGCCCTCCTTCCTGAAGCGGCTGGCCGCGATGCTGGACAGCGACGACTCGGCCGCGTCCGAGGTGGCCTCCGAGCCTGAAGACCCCTCGCTGGGCGTCGCCGAGAGCGCGGCGAGCGAGATCGGCGAGAGCAACGCCGCCGCGGCCTCGCCCCGGACGCGGACCAATGCGCCGGCGGCCGCGTCGGGCGGAGAGGACGACTACGAGGACGACTACGAGGAGGAGGAAGAGGAGGACGGCTACAGCGACGACTTTGACGACGCGGACGGCTACGGGGAGGCCTCGTTCGAGGACGAGAGCCGCCGGTCCGCCAGCGTCAGCGTCGGCGCCGGCGCGCGCCACGTCGTGGACCTGTCGGTGCGCGCGGCGCGCGCCTCGCCCGCGTTCCGCCCCGACCCGGCGCGGCTCTCGTCGGGCGGCGACGACGCAGCGCGTGCCCGCCAGCCGTCGCTGTCGGCGTCCTCGGCCTTCGCGGGCAGCGGCGGCAACTCGCCCAGCGTCAATCTCAAGGTGCTGTCCAAGCCGCCGCGGCTGCCGACCGTCGCGCTGGCGGCGGACGTCGACGCCGTAGCTGCGGACGTCGCCCCGCCCGCAGTCGTCGCCCCGCCGTTAGTCGCCGCCGCTCCGCGCGGGGGCGACGAGCGCAGCCTGGCGCTGCTCCTGCGAAAGGTCGAGAGCAAGTTCGAGGACGAGCTGGAGGAGCTGCGCGAGCGCGCCGCCGTGCTGGCGTGGCGGGAGCGCGAGCTCAAGGCCGAGCTGCGGCGCGAGCGCGAGGAGCGCCGCCTGCGCCGGGCGCGCATCGACAAGAAGCGGCGGCGCGCGGCCGAGCGGCGCCACGAGCACGAGCGCATGCTCGAGGCGCTGCGGGCCGAACTGCAGGGGGCGGAGGCGCGGGCGGCAGCGGCGGACGAGCGCGCGGCGGTGCAGCGCGGCGAGCGCGACGCGCTGGAGGAGCGGCTTGCGGAAGCGCACGAGGCCGCACGCGCGGCGGACGAGCGCGCACTGGCGCTGGCGGGCCGGCTGCAGGCGGCGCTGGAGGACCTG
Organism: Phytopythium mirpurense; assembly: GCA_023338055.1. NCBI lineage: Eukaryota > Oomycota > Peronosporomycetes > Pythiales > Pythiaceae > Phytopythium > Phytopythium mirpurense. The sequence goes on along the minus strand of JAADXZ010000444.1, from coordinate 4,028 downwards.
CACGCGCGCGCGCGGGACTTCGAGGCCGCCGTGGGCGCGCGCATCGAGGCGGAGCGTCGCGCCGACGCGCTGGCGGCCGCGCACGCTGTGGAGCTGCAGGTGCTGCGGCGCACCGGCGAGGTGGACCTGGAGGCCGCGCGGCGGGAGCTGGCGCGCGAGGCGGCGGCGCGCGAGGCGGAGCGCGAGACGCTACCCGAGGTCCACCGGCGCGCGGTAGAGGCCGAGAAGGAGCGCTTCGAGCGGCTCGAGGCGGCGCGCGCCGGGCAGCTGCGCGCGCTCGAGGCGCAGGCGGCCAGGGACGGCGCGCGGCTCGAGGGGGAGCTGGCCAAGGTGGCCGCGGCCGCCGCGCAGGCCGAGGAGCGCGCCGAGCAGCGCGTGCAGACGGCGCTCGCGCAGATCTCCCACGAGCGCGACGCGGTGGACGAGCAGCGGCGCGAGTTGCTCGTTGCCGCCGCAAAAGCCGGCGCGCGGCAGGACGAGGAGCGCGCGCGGCTGGACGCGCTGCGCTGCCAGCTGGAGGCGCGGGCGGCGCGGCTGGCGGACGACCGCGTCGAGCTGGAGGCGCGCGCGGCGGCGCTGGAGGCGCGCGAGAGGCGCCTGGACGCGGGCGAGACGGCCGCCGAGGCCAAGCGCGCCGAGCTGGCGGCGCTCGGGCGCGAGACGCTCGACAGGAGCCGCGCGCTGGCCCGCCGCGCCGCCGAGTTCGCCGCCATGGAGAAGGAGCTGCGGCGGCGCCGCGAGCGCGAGCAGGAGCTGCTGCAGAGCCTGCAGAGCCGTGAGCAGAAGGAGCAGGAGCTGGCGCAGCGCGCGCGCGCGGTGGACGAGGTCGCCCGCCAGCTGCAGACGGAGCAGCTGGCGCTGGCCAAGCAGCGCGCGCAGTCGCGGCGCTTCCTGGACGGCGCGCGCCAGCTGGAGCGACTGATGGAGCTGCGCGGCCGGCAGGCGCCGCTCGAGGCGGACGGCAAGCGCGGGCCGGCGGGGCGGCGGCCGAGTGACAACCAGCGCGACGACCAGCGGTGACGACCCGAGGTGTCGACCCGCGATGGCGACCCGCGATGGCGACCCGCGCCAAGCGCGGCCAGGGAGGGATCACGCAGGGCGGCGGCGGATACATGGCCAAGTTGCGGTCGCGTGTGCTGTTGGTACTCTACTTAGGCGCGCCGGGTGTCCTGTGACGCCCGCGCTTCGCTACGCTGCTACGCCGCCGCGGACCGCGGCAGGTCGACCGAGCTGCTGCGCCCACGGGACGAGAAGATGCCGCCGAAGAGCGACTTGCGCACGCTGCTGCTCAGGCTGCCGCGGAGGCTGCCGCGGCTCGCGTCGTCGCGCGAGGAGCTGATGCGCGCCAGTGCCCGCGAAGAGGACGAGCTGCCGCCCGACGGGCGACCACGGCGGCGGCGGGGCTCCAGGCCGCCGACGACCTGTTCTGCGGGCGCTGCGGCCTCGCCTGGCGGAGCGTCCGCCGCGACCTCGGGCGGGCTCGCGGCCTTCTCTTCCTCGTCCTCCCCAAGCTCGGTCTGGCTACCGCACTGGCTGTGGACCAAGTGGGTTGAAACGTTGCCCTCGCCGGTCGTCGCGGCGGCCATGTCTGCGGCTGTGTCGGCGTCCTCGGCGGTGTCCTTGGCGGCGTCCATGGTGGCGTCCTTGTCGGCGCTCTGGCCGCATGCGTCCGCTCCCGGGTCCTCTTCGTGGTGGTCGTCGGCCAGCCGGACCGTGTCCCGCAGGTAGCCCAGGTCGAGCGGCGCGTGCGACCTCAGGCTGTCCACGCGGTGCGACGGCGTGGTGCTGCTCGCGTCCGAGCTCGGGGTGACGGGCCCCGAGCCGAACCCCTTGCCGCTGTGCGGGGTCAGGTTGTTGGCGATGTACGAGCGCGGCGTGTTGCTGGCCTCCGGGAAGAAGGCGGGCCGCGGCGCGTGGCCGCGGCGGTCGCGGGCCCGCGCGTCATAGGCCGACTGCGTGGACGCGGTCGAGCGGATGGAGAGGTTGGACGACGTGGAGGCGTCTGAGGACGCCGAGGGCGTGTCGGGCGCGCCGACGGCCATGTAGAGGTCCATGAGGCTCCGTTCGTTGTGGGCGACGGTGCTACTCGACGTGAACGATGTGGTCGAGTGGTCGGAGCCCGTGTCGCTGGTCTGGCTGGCGCTCGCGCGGGGGCGGCGCGCGTCAGCCCATCGGTCGCCCTGCATCGGCCCTCCAGCTGCCGGCCGCGTCCCCTCGGCGTCGCTCGCGCCGCCGTGCTGCACCGTCATGTTGCAGACGGAGCAGATGCGCACGTTGCGCAGCGTAGTGCCGGGGACGTCGACGCGCTTGAGCACGCTGCACTTGCCGCAGATGACCTCTCCGCAGGCGCGGCAGTGGTGGCGCGGGCGGAAGGTGCCAAAGGCGCGCGCGCAGACGGCGCAGTGGCGGCGCTGGTCGTTGGGCACCCAGAGCGCGCGGTCGACAAAGGTGCAGGCCGTCATCTGCTGCTTGTCGACGAGCCGGCGCAGCTGCACGAGGCCGGCGACGAGCTGCGACTCGGCGAGCTTGAAGGCCCACTGGGACGGGAAGTAGCCGCCCGGGTCGAAGCGCAGCACGTGGTGCACTCGCACGACGCCCGGGTCGACGCGGTCGGTGCGGTACATGAAGCCGGCGAGCATCTTGGCGCGCACGAGCCCGTGCGACTGCTCGAGCGAGGGGCAGGCGTCGCCCACGTCGATGGAGCTGAGCACGCGCACGAACATCTCGTTGCCGAGCGAGTCGACCATCTTGTCCGTGACCTCGAGGCAGCAGTAGTCGCGGTGCGCCACCAGCGGCGTGGGCGTCTTGAGCGCGAACCACTTGACGCCGATGTAGCGGAAGGGCGCCGCCGCCGCGCCCGGCACGACCGTGAAGAGCGCCGCCGCGTCCAGCACGCCGCTCGAGGACGGGTGCAGCCGGCGCAGCAACCGCCCGAAGCGCGCGCTGTCGTGCGCCGCGTAGGCGCGGCCCACCTCGGCCAGCGACCCGGCCAGCTCGCCCTTGCCCGCCACCTCGGCCACGTTCGACTTGTGCGCCTTGGCGCCGCGCAGCGCGCCGAAGTTGCGGTACACGGCCACGCCCTTCTTCTCGCGCAGCGGGATCCAGCTGTTCTTGTGGCTGTCGCTCAGCGCGAACACCTTGCGCAGCGACGCCTCGGCGAACTCGATGTACTGCCGCCGCAGCTCCTCGGACAGCCGCGCGGGCTGCCGCGACGCGAAAAAGTCCGCGGGCAGCGGCAGCGACGACGACGGCGGGGGCGCCATGGCCGCCATGGGGAGCGGCTCGACAGACAGCGCTGGACTCTCGGGCTCTGGCGCGTCGCTTGGGATCGAGCCGCGCTTTGGCAGTCGACAGCCACGGGCCACGAGCCTTGAGCCACGAACAGCGGCCGGAATTACCTGTCGGTAGAGAAGCGGTCGTGCGTGCGCTCGTTTGCTCGTTCGCTCGCACGCACGCACGCGTCGGCGGACGGCGTCGCTGCGGTTGCGGGAAATACTGTAGCGCCAGCCGAGGGAGCGGCGCTGGGCTCGCTGGCTGCTGCCCACACGCGCGGTCACGGGCGGCGGCAGCGGCGGCGGATGGCGTTCCGCGGACACGTAAAGACGGCTCGGCGGCCGGTATAATTCGCCCCTGGCATGTCCAGTCTGGCTCCATTTTTGTGTGACACCCCAGATCGAGCACTCGGATCGTGGCGACTCAGATATTATGAGTCACGAAATCTGAGTCGCCGCATACTCCTTGGCCCAATAAAAATTTGTGCAGCAATCATTCTTCTTGTCTCACATTAGTTTAAGCAAAATATGATTGGACAAATAGAAGAAAATGGCGTGATGCGATTTGACATGACATTCTATTTTTGTCAAATCATTGTATGACTCGTTTTGGGTGTCTCACCGTCAGTTGCCGCACACATCGAGTGGTCAGTCCCGGTCACAGCGATGGGAACGGGAGGCAAGCCGGAGACAACACGCGCTGACAGGGAGGAAATCGTTCGCTTCCTGTACGACCGGTGCGTGGACGGCGAGCTG
>JAADXZ010000443.1:0-21601 GCA_023338055.1 Phytopythium mirpurense | reverse complement strand
GCCCCCCCCCCCACACTCCTCCACCTTCACCCGCTAGCTCGCTCATCCCGCGGCGACGTGCCCTGCCTATGGCTAGCAACACTATAATCGCCATTTTCTCGGAAAGTTGTAATTTTGCAAATCGCCATCTTATGTTTGATAGTGAAACCAAGTACAAATTCAAAGCCAGCATTATGCGCGCTAATTTGGTATAAACAAGGCGCGAAAACAGTTTGTTAATAAGAATAGCATATAACAAATAAGGCGGCCCCCGGTTTTGACGCAAAGTAGCCGCCCTCTTAAACCACACCTTTTAGTTCATTCCGCTACATATTAAATCTAAAACTGAGGTGAAGATAAGTTTTCCGCTATTTTCTGTAATATGCATATATAGAGGTAAGGTAATACTTGTTAAGGTTGGCTCAAATATGTGGTACATACCATATACGATTTAGGAGGTAAAACGAAACAAGGAGGACCCCCTCACCAGCGCACCCCACCACTACCGTAGTTACACACATGTAGCTATAAGGTCCAATTCACGGTACTTTCGTACCCCTCGTACCCCCCTGTTTTTCGCAGGTTATTAGACAACATCAGTATTCAAACATGTTACGGTGAGACATGCTGGACATGTTCGATTGCAGCACCTGGAATGTATGCAGGTTTGGGGGCCTTACCGGAAACGCCAATAAGCCGGTTACACCGGCCATTATACGCATTTATAATACAGTATTATATGCGAAGTACCGGTATTCGTACGGTTCTCCAACGTGTCACTGTATCTCCAACTTCAACGTTTTAGTAGGGAAGTACCGTCAATGCTACCAAAATTATTGAAGACCATGTCCGCCGTCGCCGCATAATGAGCAAAGTGATCACATGCGCACCGTACGCGACGTAAGATGGCTCCATGCAGCGCTGAAGCGGATGCGTTAGCCAAGAGGAGAGCATGAGACTGAAGCACTCTGCAACCTCCTCTGTCGCGAACTGTATATCTATCATGTGTCAATGCATCAAACGCGACAAGGGGAACGCATGGCCCAGGTGGGACGATCGCGGCGTCCGCGGTGCAAGCATCAAAGGAGCACATAATGGTGGTGGTGCTATTAGAGGTGGAATGAAGTACAGCAGATTGCTCCGTCCAATCTCTGACGTTTGACTCGATGACGCATGGGTCCCACCCAACGCTGCGCGAGGTTGAGGCCACGGAGCGCTGGGAGACTGCAGTGACGCGCCTCGCCTCCTTTAGCGACCCATTAGTCGCCGCGCGGGCCGAAGAGGAGGTACTTGCGCCAGCCCGTCTTCTCCGGGAACTTGACTCCGTTCTCCGTGAGCTTGACGAAGGCCTTGGAGAAGTCCTGGAAGAAGAGCTCCTCGTCCTTGGCGTACAGTTCGACGTACTTGCGGAACTCGGGGTCCTGCACGAGCACCATGTCGGCGGGCAGCATCATGAGCTGGCCCGACTTGTCCTCGTACTGCTGCGGGCCGTTCCACTTCTTGTGGTGCCACTGGTTCTCGAGCAGCTCGCGGAAGAACTCGTTCGAAAAGGTCCACTCCGAGTTGGTCCACGGGCCGCTAAAGCCGCTGCGCGTCGGGTAGCAGCGGCCGATGGCGTGGCAGCCGATGAGCGCCACGATCTCGCGGTCGCTGAAGCCCATGCGGTAGAACACATCGCGCACGTGCTGCGTCGTCTTCTTCTCGGTGCCCTTGTCGGCGTCCGGCAGGCGGTCGTCCGGCGTGCACTCCTTGCCGCTGGCGGCGTCCGGGCGTCCGAGGCGGAACGGGATCGACGGGCCGCCCATCTCCTCGATCATGGTCACGCCCGCCAGCACGTACAGGTCGGCGTACGTGATCTCCGGGTGGTTCTTCTTGACCTTCTCGAGCGCCTTGACGGCCAGGTGCAGGCCGGCGTTGCCGCCGTGGTTGATCTCGGGCTCGAAGCGGATGGTGCCGCCCGTGCTGCCGCCCGAGCCGTCGCGCTTGCTGTACGTGCCGGACGAGTGCCACGCGAGGCGCACCATCGTCGGGCCCATGTAGTTGTCCTCCTCAAAGATGCCCACGATCTCCTCCTTGATCTGGTCCAGGTCCACCTTGGCCTCACGCGCGCTCACCAGGTCTGTGATGGCCAGGCCGCCGACGGCCGCGACGCCCGCCGCGGCGAGCAGCAGCGCGCTCGGCGGCTTCTTGGCCGCCGACTTGGCCGATGCCGTGGCGAACGAGCGCGCCTTGGAGGCGGACGCCGCCGACGCCTGCTGGGCGGCGCGGACTGCAACGCGGCGAAGCATGGCTGTGTGTAGAAAGGAGGAAAAGAGGGGGGAGGGAGGGAAGGAGGCGAGGAGGCTGGAGCTGCTGCGCTGGAGCCGGCGGATTCGCGAATGACGGGAGAATCGGATCGCACGGCGGGTCCCAAGTGGCGGGCGGAGGGAAAGCTCTTGCGCTCAGTATGCGCCAGATACGCGTCGTGCAACCTGATCAAAGGCACATTGCAGTACCGTGCAAGATCGCAAGCATACAGTTTCCAAGATGAGGTCGCACCCCCAGAACGAGAGACCCGGGGTCAAGGTCGGACACGCGCCCACTAACATGCATTGTACGGTACAAACGCACATAGACAAACCTTACGACTTGGGGTTTGTATATCGTCCACGAACCGCCGGGAAACTGACTAAAAGCGTCATCATGCGAAAATACCGGTAGAAATACCGGTAAGCCATCTCCACTTCAACCTGTTCACGACTGTTCGCGGAATCACGACTGCTAGAAGTACCACCAACATTGGGGCGAATGGAGGAGGCCCCGGCGCTGTTCGTGCCGGCAGACGCGCTGCGCGTGGTGCTCCGCAGCGCACGCGGCCAGGAGCAGGAAGCGCGCGCGCTGCAGCAGCGGGTCGACGCGGCCCAGCGCCGGGCGATCGCTCTGCGCGACAAGACGTTCGAGGTCGAGCAGAAGCTCGCGCAGTACCGGTCCGACCACCGGCAGAGCGTCATGTTTCCGCCCTCGCTCGGAGAAGTTGGCAAGCTTCACGCGTCGTCCCCGCGGGCGCATCGCGGCGCCTCGGGCCGCTCCATGACGGTCGTGGGCCCCTCCTCGGTCACTATCAACAGCGCGGGGCCGATGAGCCCGCCGATCGGCAAGGTGTCCGTCATGGCGCAGCGCGTGGCGCAGCTCGAAGAGGTCGTGGCGTCCGTCAAGGAGATCTCGGCCCAGGGGAGCTTCGACGACGTCATCGCGCGCATCCTCAGCGCCGTCAAGAAGCTCGTGCGCGCCGACAAGTACACGCTCGGCGTGCTGAACGAGCGGCGCAACGTCATCGACATCTTCTCGTCCTTGCCAGCGACGAGCATCAGCGGCGCTGGTAGCAGCACCACCAGCAGCAGTCGTAGTACTACGGAGGACCCGCAGGCAGCTTCAACTGCGCGGTTCGTGAACGAGGGGTTCGTGGCGGCGGACTCGCCGACGACCTTCGGGCGCGTCATCATGACGGGCAAGCCGCTCGGCATCGAGGACTTCTACACGCACGAGAACTACGAGTACCAGATGAAGATCAGCGGCATCTCGCCGCACGCGCTCTTGTGCCTGCCGATCCGCAACGCCAACGGCGCGGTTGTGGGCGTCTTCCAAGTCGTGTCGATGGCCAAGACCGCGCCCAGCAAAGAGGGAGAGGCGACGCCTCAAGAAGCGACGGCGAGCCAGCCCGACGACGACCCAAAGACCAAGAAGCTACCGCATGCGCCCGGCTCGAGCCGCCAGTTCCCGCTGCGCTTCACCGACATGGACCGGAAGAACCTCGAGTTCTTGGCGGTGGTGGCGGGCTCGTCCATCTGGCACCTCGTGCTCTCTCGCGAGCGGCAGACGGCGCAGAACCGCATCGAGGGCCTGCTCAAGCTGCACCGCAACATCTCCATGGAGGCCGTCTCGTCCGCCGTGCTCGACCAGGTGCTGTCCGTGTGCCATGAGCTCATCGGCACGGAGCGCATCGGGCTGTTCCTCAAGATGGACGGCGAGGACGAGCTGTACATCGCCAGCGCCGCCGACATTGTGCGCGGCGAGTACGTGCCGATCACCAAGGGCATCGTGGGTCACGTGGCGCGCACGGGAGAGACCATCATCACCAACGACGCGTACGCGCACCCCATGTTCGACCCGACGCTGGACCAGAAGACGGGCTTCCTCACCAAGCGCATCCTATGCCTGCCCGTCAAGTCGCCCGACGGCGCCATCCTCGCCGTGCTCTCGGCCGTCAACAAGGTGGACGGCACCGACTTTTCGCACGAGGACGCCGTGTTCCTCAACTACGCGGCGGACGCGGTCGGCATCTCGCTGCACAAAGCGAGTCTGTTGCACGAGGTGCGCACGTCGCAGAAGCTCATCGAGGCGCGGCTGGAGCTCGCCACCTTCCTGTCTGAGCGCGAGACCGACGTGGCCGCCTTCGTGGACCTCGTCATGTCGCTCGGCAAGGACATCATGGCGTGCGACCGCTTCGGGCTGCTGCTCATCGACCACTTCAAGAAGGAGCTCTGGATCACGCCCACGATCGGCGGCGAGAGCATCCGCTCGCCCATGAACCGCGGCATCTCGGGGCTCGTCGCCACCACTGGCGAGCTCGTCTGCACGCGCGACGCGTACACGCACCCGCTGTTCGACTCGAGCGTCGACACGCAGACGGGCTACCGCACGACCAGCGTGCTGTGCATGCCCGTGTTCGAGGACCACGGGCTGTCGAGCCGCAAGGTCGTCGCCGTCGCCATGTGCATCAACAAGAACGAGGCGGACGGACGCGTCGTGGCCTTCACGCGCGGCGACCGCGAGACCATGCGCAAGTTCTGCAGCGAAGTGCAGTTCGCGCTCGGCCGCCTCGCGCTCGACATCTCGTACTACAAGGTCGTCTCGGACTGCGTCGCCAGCGGAAGCACGGAAGGCGGCGGTGCCGCGGCAGCACCCGCCGGAGCTCCACCCCCGAGCAAGCCCTTTGTGGAGTCGCGGAGTCTCAAGCGGCTGCCGTCCTCGCGGCGGCTGGACGCGTCGTCAGTGTTCTCCGAGTCGGACATCATTTCGTCCATCGTGCACAAGTACTGCCACCCGAACAGCAGCAGCAGCGCCGGCGGCGGCACCTCGAAGAGACCCGAGCCAGCAATGCCCTTGTCTCCCGAGTCTTCAGGGAGGCGCAAGAACTCGCAGACGCTGGAAGACGACGTGGTGCCCTTCCCACGCGAGATCAGCTTTGCGCAGGGCCACGACGAGCCGCTCGACAAGTGGGACACGGACACGACCATCTTCTCGAGCGGCGACATCGCCATGTGCTGCGGCATCGTCTTCCGCGCGTACGGCTTCCTCGAGTCGCTGCGCATCTCGAGCGACAAGTTCGCGGCCTTCACGACCAATGTGGCCAACTACTACCGCAGCAACCCGTTCCACAACTTCCAGCACGCCTTCCAGGTGCTGCTGGCGCTCCACACCATGATCCGCACCGAGTGCCGCCGGTACTTCAGCGGGGTCGAGATCTTCGCCATGCTGCTCGCCGCGCTGTGCCACGACATCGACCACCCGGGTAACTCGAACGAGTTCGAGTTACGCACCATGAGTCCACTCGCGCTCACGCACAACGACGACGCCGTGCTGGAGCGCCACCACTGCCGCGTCACGTTCATCATCCTCAACCACAAGTCGGCCAAGATCCTGCACCACCTGGACGCCGACCGCTACCGCCGCGTGCGCTCGCTCGTCATATCGTGCATCCTCGCGACCGACATGGGCTCCCACTTTGACAAGTGCCGCGCGCTCGAGACGCTCACGCGCCGCGCGCTGCCCGACAAGAGCGCGCTGCTCATGGGCGTGCTGATGCATGCCGCCGACTTGTCGCACCAGGCGCTGCCCTTCGCCCAGAGCGCGCACTGGGGCGCTCGCCTGCTGGACGAGTTCCACGCCCAGGCCAGAGCCGAGTCTGAGCTGGGCTTGCCGTCCGACTACTTCATGCACGACCTCGCACGCGCTCGCACGCGCCTGGCCGTCCAGCTGCACTTCATCAACTACATCGTGCGCCCCATCTGGCTGCCGCTTTCCTCGCTCTGCCCGCACTTGCGCGTACGTGAGCACGGGCTGTACTGGACTCGGAGGCTGGCAGGAAGCGTAGGGCTGACTTACCGAGTGTGTCTGTGGCTCGCGGCAGTTTTACGTCGACTCCCTTGAGCAAAACTACGAACGCTACCGCCAGATGCTGGATGAAGAGATCGCGAGCGAGGCGGCCGCGACAACGGCGGAGGCGGCGGTGGAGGCGGCAACAGCGACTCTGGCCGTGAGCTCAATTGTTGGCTCGGGTGGTCCGGGAGCGGAAGGTACGCTCGCCGCCAGCAACGTCCACGTCACGCTGACAATCGGCGGCGATAGCTCGTCTTCGCAGTCAGTATCGCCGCCTGACTCGGCCGCTGCTGGGCCAACCGCCGCGATACCCGAGTAACCAACTGATACAAACAAGCTTGTGCAGTGAAGACGATCCCTTGGAGTGCCCGTGACATGAACCGGGGACGCCAACACGAAGCAAGGGCCGGGCCTGTATTACGGGAGAGCGTTTAGCATCCGAGAACGTATGGCGTTCACAACCGTACCTGTCGTCCGACGCTTCGTTTACTCGAAGAACACGACAACTACAGTCGTGTCGTCGTGGCGGCGTCGGCGGTGGCTTCCGGGCGGCAGGCTCAGCAGGTCCTGGTACGACATTTCGTAGCGCTTGGCCGCCTTCTGAAGCACGCGCTCGACTAGCGCGCGACCCGCTGAAGCATGGTTGCCCGTGATGGCCTGCTCTCGAACAATCCCGACTGCTTCCTGGTTGTCCAAGTAGTCCCAAAGTCCGTCCGAGCCGATGATGATGAACTGGTCCCTGCTGTCGAGGGCGTGATGCTTGACCTCAGGGATCGCAGAGATGTACGGCGGCGAGTATGGCGCGTTAAAATGGCGGCCCGCCGACCGATCGCCGTTGGCGTACGGCGGGCCGTTGAACTCCGAGTACTTGAGTGAAAAGTCGCCAAGAGCGCGCGTGGGCTGCAACGCGCTCTTGACGTAGCACGACTCGGGATGGCGGCACGTGAACACGTTCGCTTCGCCCGGGTGCTCCTTGCGCAGCTTTTCCTGCTCGGCGATCGACATGGCGTTGTGGTCGTTGCTCATGGGCAGCGCGACCACATCGCTGCTGAGAGACGCATCTCCTCCATCCTTCGTTTGCTCGGTGTTGATACGACCGATAACGGCGCGGATGTCGCCAGCTAGAGGTTAGAGACGCGAGCAGCATACATAAATCAGCAAATACGCTTCGTCAAGACAGCAGCGGGTGCAAGGAATAAGAGCACCTTACCGTTGGCCACGTGCACGGCTCTATCGTCGACGTACACGAGTAGCGCGCACGATCCGCAGCGTGCGACGGCGCCAAAGCCAAGCTTGAAGGCGGACGCAACGTCCTCCATGAGGTCGCGGTCCGTACGCCCGAAGCCGCGTTGTATGGCGCTTGCGACCTTCTTGTTGGATACCGGCGCACGGTTCTCTCCCGACGACGAGTCTGCCTTGCGCGAGCTGTCGCCCTTGTACAGCTCCGCGAGCTCTTTCTGGACATTGCTGACGAGCGACTTGCGCGCGTACTCGGACACCTGCCAGCCGCCTGATAGAGGTGCAATACGTTTAGCACACAGCACGTTACGCCCTTGTTTCAAGATGCACGGAGGTTGATTTTCCTCGTACCGTGCCCGTCGAGCACCGCCGCGAAAACGTCGCCGTTCTCCGCAATCTGCACGTCGAACTTGTCCTGCACACGTGTTTATCGCCCCGCAAAAGCAATTGAAACAACGAGGAAGACGCAATCAGAGCACAAGTGTCAAGGTTTCGAGCGGATAAAAGACAGTACAAGGAGCAGACCACTGACCTCAATGGGGAAGTTGGCCTTGTACGTGGCGCAGCTGACGCGCTTGGCGCGAGAGTTGGCCACGGGAAGGAAGAGCTCGCCGTCTAGCGGCACCGTGAACGCGCTGGCGTCCGCCTCGGGCGGCGCGTACCGGGCGTCGCAGTGCGCGTCCGACACAGAGCAGGTCGCGCCGGCGTCGCGCGCCAGCTCGGCGTTCGCGAGCGCGAGCACCGACAGCCCGACGCCGCTGATCAGCAGCGCCTGACGCAGCGACGGGCTCAGCAGCGGCTACCATTCCGCAGGCCAAGCGCGAAAAGAAACACCACCATCAACACGCGTCAGCAATCGACGGGAACGCTGGGGCTTACGTCCTTCGATACCGAACGGGGAACGCCTGCGCACTCACCTTGGGACTGGCGCGGCGGCCGGCGCCGGCGCTGAACATGCGGGAAAGCGCACGCGCCGATGCGCTAGGGAGCCGCATCAGCGTCGGCGTCGTGTGGTCGGGCTTGGTGGTTGCTTGCTTGTTGCCTTTCTCGCTTTCCCCCTCCTTTCCTCAAGGTTCCAGCAGAGCTTGCGGATCCGCGCATTGCCACCGCAGCCGGTTCTTAACGTATTGATCTGGCGCAACTGAAAACACTGAAAACAGTGAAAAGTCGACACACTGAAAACGAAAACAGTGAAAGTCGACAATGATGCACTGAAACGAGTATATTTTACTTAAATCGATTGCAAGATGGCGACTTTTCATAGTGTTTGTTTTCAGTTGTCCCAGAAAATTTCGTTAAGAACTGGCTTCAACTCCAGTGCGGTACGTGTATTGTACCCATTCATTGTGCAGAGTGCCCTCACTCACTGCATGTGGTTGCCGCGTGGTTGTCTCTTTGACCAGCGATGCTGCCTGCTTCGAGTGGTGCGGCGTCGCGTAAAAAGCACATGCTTCCATGTCGTGGTAGCTTGGTTTTCTCGCCAAGGATGGCGCGGAAGGCCTACACTACTGTACTATACGCGACTCGATGCACGCCTGCCTGGCCTCCACTCTCATTCTTGCGGTCGGACGTGGGTTTGAAGCAGCATAGAAGAGCGCGATGGGGATCCTACCGCGCGCGACCAACGGAAGCAACAACTGCGCCCGTCACGCCACGCGCGACGTGGCACAATGAAGCGCCGCTTTTGCGCTCCAAGCTCGAGCACCGCCTGCCGAGAGACACAAATCACTCGTAGAGCTCCTGTTTGTGATTGCGTCCGACGCGACTAGAGCGCTTGCAGGGGTACGCCACGAGTGAGTTGAAACTTCGTGCCAGTCCTTCCACATTCAGTCCAGCGGCGCCCATGCGAACACTGTGTCGGAGGCGACTCGGAGTCCCCCGCAGCCTCTGCTTTCTATCGGCGATGCCGATTCGATTCGGCATGGACGCGGCGGCGGTGGGCAGTTCAGCGCCGCCGCTGACCACTCGCGGAGAACTAAGAAGAAACCCATGTGCCTTTCAAAAAGGTTCCCTGCTTGCGAAATTGGAGCGCGGTCGGTTATTGGCTTGGTATTTTCATCCACACGCTTGATGTTTGTATGGCGCAGAAATACGCAGAAAGCCGCTGCAGCCAGAAGTTGAAGGTACCTCAAGCGTCACTATATGGAAGAGCAAGTTGAAGGTCAAGTGCGGCTCCCGCCTCTTCCGCCCCCGCAGTTCCGCCCTCGTCGTTCATTCCGACTTTCGCCGCCAACATCAGAGGCCCAAGCAGGCCGACGCGTCGCCCGCTGCTCTTCCTCCCGCCCACGCCTCAGGCGCTATATCTGGCGTCCACTGGCTCAGTGTCCGTCCCTACATAGCGACCGAAAGCAAAGCCGAGGCGCCACGAAGCTTCGAGAAGGGACAAGGATGCGCACGCAGCAGAAGGTGGACGAGTTCATCGTGCCGCGCCTGGTGGACTCGAGCGACTGGGTCGCCGACCACGAGCGCTCGGTCTGCTTTGTGTGCTCGCGGCCCTTTGGTGCGTTCCGCCGCAAGCACCACTGCCGCATGGTGCGTTCTCTCTCACCCCCTCTCTTAGCCCTCAAGCCTCCAAGCCTTCAAGCAACGCTTCCCCTCGTCTAACGCTGACGTTGTTCCTTGCTTGTTTGTGGCTCGACAGTGCGGAGAGATCGTGTGCAGCGGCTGCACGCTCCACAAGGAAGCGGTCGTCGACCCGGCGCTCGGGCGAACGCGCGTGCGCGTGTGCGTCTCGTGCCTGTGCGGCAAGGCCGGCTCGGCGCGGCGGCGGCAGAGTCAGCAGCAGCAGCAGCAGCAGCACTCGTACTCGTCCGAGTACATGTCGCCGCACACGGCGTCGTCGGGGGAGTCGACGCGCCAGTGGATCCAGAACCACCTGCACTCGCCAAACTCGGGCGACGAGAGCTCGGAGGGAAGCGACGAGTGCGATGCCCATGACTACGAGTATCTGAGCTGGAGCGGCGCCGACTCGTACACTCCTCAGCGCCTGGCGTTCGTGGCGCCCCAGAGCTCAGGCGCAAACAGCGGAGAAGACGCCGCCAAGTACGAGAGCTCGCGGCCTGCCGAGCCGGCACACCTTGGCTCCACGAGCCTCACCGCCTCGAAGGCGCCTCGTCAAGACCCGAGATGGCATCACGCGTGGCCACAGCCGCCCGTGAGTCGCGACGAGCGCGACCGAGTCCAAGCACTGCACAGCCTTCGCATTGTCGACACGGCGCCGGAGAAGCCGTTCGACAGGATCTGCGAGCTCGCCAAGGCGCGCTTGTCGTGCCCCATGGCGGCCGTGAGCTTCCTCGACGAGAGCCGCCAGTGGTTCAAGGCGAGCACCGGGCTCGCCCACAAGATGATCCCCAGGAAGATCTCGCTGTGTGCGTACACGGTCTACCTCAAGGAGTCCGTTGTCGTGCTGGACACGCGGAAGGACCCCCGCTTCGAGCTCAACCCGCTCGTCTCGGGCGCGGCGGCCGTGCGCTTTTACGCCGCGGCGCCGATCATCGAGCGCTCGACGGGCCACGCGCTCGGCAGCGTGTTCGTGCTGGACACGCGGCCGCGAGAGTCGTGCGACATCACTGTGCTGGAGCGTCTGGCTCACTCCGTGAGCGACGACTTGGCGGCCCGCTTCGATGGCGCCTCTGCCCTCTCTAGCTCACGCGTGCGTGAGCGCATCTTCGTCGGCGGTGACAACAACAACGAGAAGATGGAGAGTGTCCAACAAGCATGGGGAGAGTCCGCCACGTGCCCGCGCTTGTCGGCGCAAGTCGATGCCCTCGCTGCGCTGTACGGCGTGGACTGCTCGGACGACGCGAAGCTCTCGGTGTCTACGGCGTCGCTGTCCTCGGCCCCATCGTTCTCCAAGTCTCCTCTGCACACTTGCCCGGGCAACAACAGCGCAGAAGAATCGCCCAGCAGCTGCGCTTTGAAGGAGGGTGTCGCCGTAACAAGCTTGACAACGGCGCCACCGATGGAAGCGCTGCTCATGCGGCTGCTCACGCAGAGCACCGAGACGCAGGAGCAGCTCACGAAGCAGCAGCTGTCCATCTCGCACATGCTCGGGCAGCACACGTCGCAGATCCAGAAGCTCGCGGCCGACCTCGCGCGTATGGAGGCCAAGATGAAGCAGGCGACGCTCGGCTCCAAGTAGGCGCGGGGCCACCGACGAAGCTGCGCTGCCGAGTCTGTGTTGGAATTTTTATTGGTAGCGTCGAGCTGCGCGCGTCCTACTTTGCCGTCCGTAGTAGACGCCGCACGGATATCAATCCTCTACGAATCCGTTTCCACCTACAAAAGATATGGTCTATCCGTCTGCGCCTGCATGAGCACGGTCATTACGGCGGGTCGCTGCTTCACGCGCCACTGGCATACATTTTTATGGGGTTTCATGCGGCGGACACAGGCCATCGCTCTTCACAAACAAACTTGAGCGCGCTTGGGGGGTCGGATGGGACGTTGGCACGTCACAACCGGGAGCGCGTGCGAGTACTGGGGGCGCTCGTTCAGGCGTACAGGGCCTGCTGCTTGTTGACCTCCTCGATGTACGCCTTCATGGCGTCCTCCTTGGACATGCCTGCGGGTTCACAACGGGGGCCAGTAAGCAACCACTCGCATCACAGCCACGCTCGTGGATAAGGCACTCAACGCACCCTTCTTCTCCGCCCACGCGCTCCACTTGGCCTTGCCCATCAGGTCGAACATGCCCGGCTTGGCCGTCTCGTTGTCGCCGACGGTGGCCTGCTTGTACAGCGCGTACAGCGCCAGCTTCTCCTCGTTCGACTGTTCCACATCAAACACGCACAATCGCACGTCAGCAACGCGCCGCGCATCCCTCGGCCCGGCAAACCGATCGGAGAAACGTACGTTGGGCTTGGTGAAGGACTTGGCCGTAGCGGCGGCGGCTTCGAACTGGGCCTGGAGGTCGGACATCGTGGCTGGGCGGAAGAAAAGGGAGAAGCGCTCGAGCTGATCTGGGGCGAATTGAGGAATGACGCCCAAGAAACGGCAAGCGGCCATCAAGCCAGGATTCAAGGGGGAAACCACGCCGCCAGTTGCAGTCCCTCTCCCGTCACAAAATCGGGGTAAAACCTTAAAACGAAGGTTTTATCATTTAGTTGACATTGTTATTTTTGCCAATAACTGTGCAGATTGAGGTTTGAAACGTTGTTTTATTGGTTGAAATAAAGAATGGTCTAAAAATAGCCAATCATACTGAAATTTTTGAATTGGAGTTTTAACCAATGCGAGTGGAGTGACTCACGGCAGAATAGCGTCGACGAACGTGACCTCGCGTGACATCACCAGTTTGGGAGGCGCCGCGTTCACACCTCGCCTTCTCATGCAGCGTTCACACCTCGCCGCCACATGCAGCGTCCATGTCGCCGCTGGGCAGCCCCTACACTTACAACACTGCCTTGGCAGCTGCATACACGCTCTTGGTTCTGTGCATCCATCGCAACACCAGTGTCGTGATCGCAGGATCTGCCGGCCCGGCAAAAGTCTAGCAAAAGAGGGCACACCCAAACCAAACGCTGATTTGCTAAAAAGTGATAACCTCCCATTTATGACCAATCCAAGTGCGTTATCGGCACCAATGTTGAAGTGATGCCAGGCCGAGAAAGGACCATGCAGCCTTTGGTCGCATCAATCATCAGCCTTTCCTCCGTCCCTGGCGCTTCATCCCTCTCCATCCCTCTGCCTGTACGACCTATAAGCAGCAGCAGCAGCAGCTTCTCGTCTTGGCTGTGAAGTTCTTGTCTGTGGAGGGGCGAGCACATGGCGGCACCAGAAGAGCGATCCTGGGTGCGTTCTCAAACCATCTCGGCGCCTTCTATTCATCCAGCGAGACAAACAACTGCTAGAACTGACGCGAGCGCTGTCTGACCCCGCAGTGGCACCTGCTGCCGCGCTTCTTCGTGGTGGTGGCGCTCTTCAGCCTCGCGTTCGCGGCCGTGTCGTTCGTCGTGCTCGCCATGCTGGCGCACACGTCCAAGACGCCCGAGCTGCTGCACTCGGAGCCGACGCTGCTGGTCGTGGGCGTCGTCAACGCCGTCGTCGGCAGCCTCCAGACGGCGTGCGGCTACTGTGCGCAGCGCCTCGGCCACCGCTTCGACAGCCTCTTCCCACCCGGAGCCTCGGCTTGCGTGCGTCAAGAAGCGACCGCGGTGACCAAGACCCCGCTCGTCGTCTTCGGGATAGTGCTGCTGGCCTGCGGGACCGTCGCCGCAGTCGTCAACCTGGCCATCCTCGGCCAGAGCGTGACGGCGCCGTTCGCAGCGCTCACGCTCATCTTCAACGGCGTGCTCGCCTGCACGGTGCTCAACGAGCGAGTGACCAAGTTCGACGTGCTCGCCACGGTGCTCGTCGTCATTGGCGTCTCGGTCTCGACGCTGGGCGTCGGCTTGGCCGGCGTCCACCTGCAGCACTTTGACCTCGCCGAGCTCAAGCGCCTCTTCACGCGGTCGTACCTACCGGCCATCTACTCCGTCACGCTCCTGGCGCTCGTGATCATGTCGCTCGGCTACGTGACGTACCACCGACTGCAGCGCACGTGCTGGGGCCTCTGCTGCTTCTCCATCGGCGCCGGCGTGCTCAGCGGCTTCTCCAGTCTGTGCGTCAAGTGCGCCGTCGAGATGCTCAAGACACGCATGCTCGACCACCCGCCCGCGAGCGATAACGAGCTGGAGCGCCCCGTCGTCTGGCTGCTGCTAGTGGGCGTCGTCGTGTGCGTCGCGAGCCAGCTCAAGCTCATGACGACCGGTCTGAGGCACTTCGGCACGCTCAAGTTCGTGCCGCCGTACCACGTGTTCATCATCTTCTCCAACATGCTCAACGGCATGGTCTACTTCGACGAGGCCAAGACGTACAGCTTGGACTCGGCCGCGCTCTTCGGCCTCGGCTGCGGCCTCGCCGCCAGCGGCGTGCTGCTGCTTCTCGGCAAGGCCCCGCGCCCTTCGTCGGCCTTCATCACGACGGCTGCCACGGGTAACCTGAACACCACAGACAAGCAGAGCGAGGCCATGCCAGTCGCGATCGAGGGCTTGCTCCCCATTCGCCGCCTCGGCGCCGTCGACCTCTACCTCTCGGACTCGGACTCGGTTGAAGTCTGACGTCACTGAAGTGAATCAATGAGCCGTCATTCGTCACACGTCACACACGCGCTGTACTGTACGATACACAACAAAACACACCGCAAGCACTTGAATTCACTATACCATACTCTCTTCAAGCTCCTTCATCCGCGCTCAGCCCCTCCCAGCCAATGGTTTCGACCAAAAGGCCAGCCACCTACCTCATGGGCGAGTTTCTATCCGCACGAAGAAGTGCGCTCTCCTGTCTTCTCCATGGCGGAATCCGCCGCCTCCTGGCCACGCTGCGCGTCCGCCATGCCGCGCACTCCCTCCCCCCCTCTCGTCCCAGTCCGTCACTCTGACTCTTGACGCGGACGCGACCACCACTATCCCCGCGACACCATGAGCGCGGCCGAACACCACGACGTGATCGTCATCGGCGCTGGCATCGCCGGTCTGCGCTGCGCGCACGACCTGGTGCACTCCCATGGCGCGGCGGACGTGCTCGTGGTGGACGCGATGGACCGCGTGGGCGGGCGCATCCTGGCGGACCGCGCGTTCATCCCGGGCATGGCCGTCGAGGTCGGCGCCGAGTTCATGCACGGCGCCAACACGTCGCTCACCAAGCTGGCCGAGCAGCAGCGCTGGGCCGTGCGCGAGATCTTCACCTGGGCGCAGGTGCGTTGGCTTCTCCGTCGGTCCTCTGGGCGTTGGGCGCGCCAGTGGCGGCCGGTCGAGCATACATTCTTCCATACGTGCATGCCCTTCCTGCATGTCTGTCTGTCTCCTTGCGACCAACGCAAGACCCGCATCGATTAATCAGCCACTGATTCGCGAGCGCTTGGTCGCTCCGCCGGTAATCTTCTGGCCTTCATACGCATGCGAGAGCAAAGTGTCTCCTTAATTAGCGTCGCCGCGGCGGCCGCGGGTCTCTCCCGGCCTTCCGTGCGCGCAGTCGATGGCCCAGTTCTTGGGCCGCTCGGCATTATGCGCGCCTCCACTGCGGCGAAGCCAGTCTGGATTCACACATACACACCCTCACACTAGTTCCATATCCATCCCGCCTAGTGCGTAGCTAGGTAGTCTAGAGTAGCTAGGTCGTGCATGTCCGTGTCGGCCACATAGAGACAGCCCAGCGTCCACCACTGCCCATATCGATCCTTCGTCCACCATGTCGACGACTCACCTCGACACATACTGGATCGTTGCGTTGCTGTCCAGGCAGATGGCGGTCCGACCGACCCCGCGCCCGACGGCGGCGTGGGCTACTACTACCTGGGCGACCAGCAGCGCATGCTGTCGTACGACGACCAAGACGCCGACTTCCAGCGCTTCAATGCCTGCGTGTCGGCGCTGAGCGAGCCCGAGCTGCGCGTCGAGGACGTGCCGGCCGACAAGTCCATGCTCGACTACTTCGCGGGCGACTGCGCGCTGTCAGCGTCCATGTTGGCGCTCGCGGACGCCGGGTACGCCAACACGGCGGGCGGCCCGCTGCGCGACATCTCCATGCGCGTCACGTGCAAGTACGAGAAGCAGTGGATCGCGCTCGAGGACGAGGGCGACTTCCGCATCCTCCCGACCTTCGAGCGCTTCGTGCAGCACTTCCACCGCGGCGTGGCCACCAAGCTCTCGTGGCCCGTCGGCGCCGTCGACTACTCGCGCCCGGACCGCATCACGCTGACCAACCAGGCCACGGGCGAGACGCTCACGTGCCGTAAGCTCGTCGTGACCGTCGCCGTCGCCGTCTTCGCCGACATCGCGTACGAGCCGGCGCTTCCGCAGCCCAAGCTCGAGGCCGTGGCGTCCTTCGGGATGCGCCGCGCCGGCAAGGTGCTGCTGCATCTCCGGGCCGCCTGCTGGCCCGCCGACACGCACGGCGTCATCTGCTCGCACTGCTTCCTGCCAGAGTTCTGGGTCAACAGCACGCGCGGCGTCGGCGAGCTGCAGCTCCACGGCGACGAGGCCGTCCCAAGCGTCGACGAGGGGGACGACGCAGAGGTGCAGTACCTGGTCACTGGCTTCGCAGGCGCCGAGACGGCCGAGAAGCTCACGCAGCTGGACGAGGCCGACATCGTGCGGCGCTTCCTCGACCAGCTCGACGCCATCTACGGCACGCCCGACTGGCCCACGCCCGCGACCGCGAGCTTCGTCAAGGGCAAGTACGTCGACTGGGGCGACGTCGCCTACGTGCGCGGAGGCTACTCGTACCCGCGCGTGGGCCAGCGCGACGACGCCGCGTTCGACCTGGCCGCGCCCGTCGACGACCGCCTCTTCTTCGCCGGAGAAGCCACAGCCTTCGAGCAGCCCGCCATGTCCGTGCACGCGTCCATGGACACGGGCGCACGCGCGGCGGAACAGGTCGCGGCGGCGCTCGCGCTGGATGGATAAGGCGCCGTCGACGAGTGCTCGCGCAGCTTGGTGTCTTGGGGGATACGACGCAGGTTTGTGGAGGCGGCGCGTGCGGGTGAATAGAGTCTTATTGGAACCGTGCAACATATGCAAACCTTGCCGCTCGTTATCGTACGTACTCTCATGTTGATGGGGCGCTCGCTTGCGTAGTCGTCGCTTCTTCGTCCTGGTCTTCCCGTAGTGGTCGCGACAGCCTTTGCGCGTCGCTGGCGGAAACACACGCACACTCACCACACAGATACGCGCCCGTCATCCGTGCGCGTCCTTCATATCAGCGTCCTGGCCGCCGCCGCCGTCCTCTTGTCATCGCGCAGCACTTGTCATAGCAGTGTCTTCCCAATCCGCCGGTGCTCGCTTCTGGTGCTATTAGGGCACACCACATGCCCGCATCGCGAGCCTTAGCAGCCACTTTTCCTCCATCCATCGTCCCCTTCACGTCCCGCCATTTGCAGACAGACTCAGTAGAAGGCGGCCGGAGGCGCCGGCGGTGAGTCGCGCTCGAGGCGACTCAGAACGTGCTTGCCGAACGTGAAGCGCTTGAGATAGTCAGCGTTGTGGCGGATGATGCACACGATGCGCTCGCGGTCGCGCTCATCCGCGCGGTCCAGCAGCTTCTGCACCACGTAGTTGCCGTACATGTGCTTCATCATGGGTAGCAGCGCGCACGACGAGCCCGTCTCGTCGCACTGGAGGATAAAGTCGACGAGGCGGCTGATCTCTGCCTTGGACGCGTGCTCCAGACACGCCTCCACCACGTTGCTCGCGTACTTGTGCTGGCTCCAGCGCGCGATGTCGGGGAAAACCGCCTGCTTGATCACACTCTGCTGCTCCGGGTCTCCGTGGCTAACCACGTGCTGCACCACGTAGTTGCCGAATTGGTCCTTGATCAACTCGCGGCACTTGAAAATGATCTCGTTCAAGATCGGGCGGATTTGCTCCGGCGAGCAGTGCTCGAGGACGCGCTGGACGACGCGGCAGCCGTACGAGTGCGTTGAAAGCTGCGCCGCATGGCCCACGAAGCTGTCGATGATGAACTGAATGTCGGCACCCGTCACGGACGGAATTGACGATAGCAGCTCCCCGCGCTCCATGCGCTTCTTCCACGACGCGGCTTCGACGCACTTCTGCAGCACGTGGTTGCCATTCTGGTCGATGACGCACTTCATGACATGGCCGTGAAGCTGGCGAATGAGCTCGAGCTGTTCCTCCACTTGACCGACCTCCAGCGCTCGCTGGATCACGCGGCAGCCGTACACCTGCAGCGCGAGGCTGATCATGTTCTCCTTCATCTTCTCCACGAGCAGCTTCTGCTGCTGCTGCGAGCCGTACTCGAGGAACTTCTGGATCACGTAGTTCCCAAACACGTCCGTCATCAAAATGAGGCAGTTCGGGTAGATCTCCAGGAAGGCCTCGTGCTTGGTGCGCTCGTCTGCCTTCTCGAGCTTCTGCTGGATAAAGCGCGACCCGCTTTGATCCTTGGCGAAGAGCAGCAAGTGGCCCTTGATCGTCGACAGCTCCCACCGATCCGCCTTGGGTGCCGAGTTAAACTCCTCCAGCAGGCTGTTGGACGAGTATGAGTGTGCGACCGGGTGAAAGTACTCGTTGTCGCTGCGGCGACCTCCTGTCGACTTGTATCGTTGGTACGATGGGCGTCTAGCGTACGTATCCATGCGCTCGTAGCTCTCGTCACGCAAGGACGTCACAGGGAAGCTGGGCTTCATCAATCGCTCGGCGTTGCGACCCGGGTTGAACGACGGACCTCCGCAGTCGTGGGAGTATGGCGAAGCGCGATAGTTCAAGCCGCATGTTGGCTCAAACGCAGCCCCGTTCAGATTCCCAGGTGCAGAAAGAAACGGCGATGTCGGTACGCCGTATCTGTCTTCATTCGGGAACCAGCGGGATGCGGACGGACTTGCCATGGAGGCATAGCCGTTAAGAGCCATGGGGGTTGCTTGGGGTGAGAAGCCCGGCAGCATCGCACTTGGGAATGGCGACTGGAGAATGGGTCGAGCAGCGGGCGAGAACGGATGAATAGCCCTCATCGTGGGGTACCCGCCATCGTGTTGGCGACGCTGCTGGCGACGAGCAACGTTTTCAGCTGGGTACTTGGGGTAGCTGGTAGTTTCCGGCATGACGAACTCCTTGAAGTTGCCGAGGCGAAGCTGCCCCATGGCGCGCGTATTTTCACCCAACTGGTCGTCACATTCTTGAGCTGCGCGTGGTTTGGCAGAGTTGAGACTGAAGTTGCCGAAGACGGGCGACGGCGTTCGCGGAAAGTCTTCTTGAATGCGATCCATCAGCGAAAGTCCGGGAGGCGGAGGGCACACGTCACTGCTCTCTTGGATGTCACTGTGCGAGGAGCTGCGAGAATGAAGGGAGCCTTGATGGCCAAAGCTGGAGTCCGCGTCGAAGGAGGAATCGGATAGTGAGCGCGAGTCAGACTTGCCTGGGGAGCTCGCGGGACTCAAGGTTGTCATGGACGTGTTCCCCAGCACGTGTCGTTCGAACTCGCCGTCCGCTCCTTTCCAGTCAAAGTCGTCACCTGGCGTTGTAGATCCACCCGAGCTCTCCACTTCTGCTGTCTGTTTGGCAAGTAAAACAAGACCGTCAGCCGTCATTTCTTCAAGAAGAGAAAGAGCGGGGACCACGTACCAAATCGAGAGAGAACGAGTTGGGTTCCAACTGTTGATTCTCAGAAACTTGGTCGCTTTCAATCTGCGAACAGGCGTAAAGAAGGCGTTGCATGTGCGTCAGGTCAAGATGTAAGGCATTAGGTGGCGAACATCAACGGGCGGGTCACTTTACCTCACTCGCCGCTGAGTGCGCGATCCACGATGCCTGCGCGTCCTTGGCCGCCGAGTCGGGCGCGAATGACGAGAGGTGGTCGCGTTGGTTATCACCGCTCTGGTCGTCCGGCGTCTTGTCATTGCTGCTGTCCGAGTGCTCGGGGGAGCGGACCGGTGAGTTGTTGTTGGAAGGCAAACCGCGCCGTTGGAAGAGTCGCGGCGTGCTCGCGATGCCCTCAGTCGACCACACCGACGGAGCCATGAGCCCATCTGAGAGGTAGCCCACGGGATCTTGCAGCTTGACGCGCACGGGCTCGACCGGGTTGCCCACGTGCTGGGGCTTCTCGGAGTGCAGTCCATCTTGCGACGTCGAACTCGGCGCCGGCCGCTGCTTCGCTGGGTTCGCGTCGATCTGGCCCATCGCCACTCGTGCTTCTGTCGTGTCGATCGGCGTCTTGGCTCGTCGGTGTCTTGCGAAGTGAGTGCGGCTTGACCGGCACGTCGGACCGAGTAACTTGGCGCGATCCGTGCGGGGGCTTCGCTCGGGCTAGGGTCGTGCGTTCGCAGTTGGGCCAACGAGCGGGACCTCAACAAGGCACGGAAGGAAGTCGGGCGGCGGGGCGTCTCCGTCTCTCGCTATATTCCCGGTACCGTCTTTCTCGCTTGGTCCTTGCTTGTCCACGAGGAAGCGAAACGCGAAGTGATTTCCAGGAAGGTGGTGGTGGGTCGCGGTATGGTGGTTTACCTTTGGCTCGCACTTTCTCCTTATTCAGAACCCGCCCGCATCTTTTAAAAAAATTGACGACAAAAGGAAAGGAAATTTGCGGAAACGCGACGATTTTAACAACCAGTTGATGTTGAATTTGCCCTCGCGACAGTCGGGTCGCATGCAAGGAGAGCGGCGCGGGCTTACAGTTAGCAACTGGCCCTCGCTTTATTTCGAGTGAATGCGAGCTACGACAATACGCGCATCCTTTCGACCGGTATGAGAGCTAAAGGGCGGAAGAACACATCACGACGAACGGAGAGGAGCCGCCGCTGCTTCTGAAGTGAGGTCGAAAGACGCGGCCTTTCTGGTTATCCTTTCGGAAATCGTCACATTTCTGTTGCTGTGACCGCTAATTCAGATCTCTGGGACGGGGTCATTTGATTCAAAACAGAGGCGACGGGCTTAGCAAAAGCACCTGGCTGGCGGTGATTATAGGTTGCCGTTTTGTTAAATTTGAATTGAATACAAGGGTCACTTACTGCGCAATGCGCGCCACTTGCGCAATCGAACGATTGAGCGCTCGCATGATACTCGTTGGCGCGCAGCAGGCAGGCCGCCGGCAGCGAGTACGCATCCATCGTTCCACGCCTTTCGAGGGTTTAATTTTTGCGCGCGTGCTGCGGACCGCCCTCACCCGCGTCGCTGACTCCTTGACGCACCAGATTTCCATCCTTTTTTCCGCTCAAGCGCCGCATCGTGAGCACCCCTTACAACATGATCTGTTGTTGAAGCGACCGGTCACAACAGATGGCGCCACCAGTGCGCAGACGGGCCACAAACATGTGGGGAAACAACTGCGACCATCACTCCGACTTGCCGTCGACACTCGACGCTGCAACTTGCTGCGTGAAAGATCGCGCCGCCAGCCGCGATCTATTGGTCCACCGCGCTCGAGCGTTGGAGCTCTCGGCTCGCGCCCAGCGCTCCACGTGATGCGAATCATGTTCTAGGCGACAGGCAGCCATTCATTTTTTTTAAATCTGTCGGCCGCCTCGACGCGCAGATCCAGTGGTTGAATCCGGTGCATTGCTTTCTTTCCCTTGCGCGGCAACCTGCCGTCCGCCAGATGGATGCCGACTGCCCATTCGCCCCAGTTAACAAAGCACAACGTACGGTTCAAAGCTCCGACTGCTTGAACCTGAACGTGTTGCCTGCTTTTTACTGCCGAGGGCGAAAGTACATGCCGTGCTGTGCTAAACCGAGGCCATGCCCACTCGCCG
>JAADXZ010000442.1:0-21611 GCA_023338055.1 Phytopythium mirpurense | reverse complement strand
AGGAGTGGTGCGGGTCTGGCAACTGCATCAACTACAACTGCGGGTGCAGCACGGGCAGCACGATGAAGCCGCTGGCGCCTTCGCAGACCGCATAGGCAATGCCGCACGGGTGCAACGCGAGAGCGACGACCCAGAGAAGCCGAAGCCACCAGAGCGGCAATAGCATTGTAATTTACCAAAATTGCAAATATAAATATTAATATGTCTTCTTGTGTATTTTTCACTCAATTTTTCTAAATGAGCCAAATACGTGCAAATGTGTGGTGTTACATAAGGTTATGATCCGTTTTCGTAGCGCTCTGTGTAATACCTGCATATTGTAATATGTTCTGATATTATAGAAAATTGTACATTAGTTTACACAGTTTTACGTGGCTGGCACGCAGTGGCTCAAATGATTGGTCGAAGCGAGCTCTCGCGCCGCCGCGTTGGGCTTTGGTGGCTGGCTCACTTTAGATTCTGTGGAGCCTTCGCATCGCTGAGAAACAAGAATCAAGCTCATCCACCATGGTCGCCTCTAAGAAGTCGGTATGGGCAAAGCGCGTCTCTTCCATCTCGCCGGAGGGGTCGGGGCGGCGGCCGTCCTCTACGTCGTAGAGGGCGTGCGTGCCGCCCCTGCCTTCTCTCTCTCCTCCTTTTTCAACGCGCTTCTTGCTTCCCATCCGATGGACGAGGCTCTTGGAGCGGGAGTTGGCGGCTGGCGGCTCGGATAGCGGCCTCCTTGGTGGCTCCGCGACCGCCGCGCGCTCCCGCGGCCATTGGGTGTCGATGTGGGCGAACGCTGAGAACTCGGGGGAGAAAGAGGGGCCCCGTCCTCTCTTTCTTTCGTTCGGGGGAGCACAACCGACTAACGCTCGATGGATGACCGACCCTACCCTGGCCGCGCGTCTCTCTCTCTCTCTCTGTATGTGAGCAGAAGAAGTCCCTGGACAACATCAACTCGCGCCTGCAGCTCGTCATGCGCTCGGGTAAGGTCGCGCTCGGCTACAAGCAGACGCTCAAGCACCTGCGCAGCGGCAAGGCCAAGCTCGTGATCCTGTCGTCCAACACGCCGCCGCTCCGCAAGTCGGAGGTCGAGTACTACTCGATGCTCGCCAAGACGGGCGTGCACCACTTCGCCGGCACCAACAACGACCTCGGCACGGCCTGCGGCAAGTACTTCCGCGTCTCGTGCATGTGCATCCTGGACGCGGGTGACTCGGACATCCTGCGCTCCATGCCGTCCGAGTAAGCGCTTGCTTGCTTGCTTGCTTGCTAGCGTCGTGCCCACGACGCGAGTTGATGCGCGCCATGTGCTCGTGTGGAGTTGATAAAGCAGTAAATCAAACCAGCGCGGGTAGATGGCGACTCTTTGAGGCCCATCGGATACCAAACAGTGTGTTGTCGTGCTGCTTGACTTGGATTGCTTTGCTCGTTGTGAGTTGCAGCTACAGTACCTACCGAACGTCAGGCAGTCCACATCAAGAGGGGATGATTATAATGAGCGAGGTGGAATGGGATGGGGCGCAGCGTGAATACTATTCAGTCTATTGATGAGCGTGAAGCAGCAACTACAAGGCGCTCGCTATATTAGCACGGGGTAGGGGGACGATCGAGGTGGCGACTCCACTACTCTGGCTTGAACTTGTTGGACTGTTTCAGCTTCGCAACGAGCTGCTTGTCCTCCTCGAAGCGCTCGCGCAGCGACTTGAGCTCTGTACGACGCAGTTCATCGGTGTTAGACCGTCAAAATCGTCATTCGTCTCCACTAGAAGGACCAGCACGATGGCGATCGATATCCACGCACGGTCGCGCTTCTTCTCGCGCATCTGGAAGCGGTAAAAGTTCTCCAGCTCCTTGGCCTTCTGCTTCTTGGCCGGACGGCCGATCACCTCCTCCGCGGCCGTGACGCTGCGCCGCTTGGTGTTGACCACCGTCACGAATCCGTCGTCGTCCACCTGGTTCTTGAGCTCCTCGCGCTGCCGAATCTCCTGTATCCAGAAACGGACAAGCAGGCGACCACCCACGCGTCAGCCCCTTGTCCTCCTCGTGGCGATAGCTCAGCCCTTTGGAGACACGCACGTCTTCTTCCTGGGCGTCGAACGCGCCCATGTACTTGTCTGCGATCTCCTTCACGGCCGCTAGACCCGGCTTGTTGGCCTTGTACTTGGCCAGGTACGCTGCCGCGCATACAAAAAGTAAGCCACGCCAGTCCTCGACAGTTGCATGGAGCGCTCGAGACACTCACCCTGGAGTCCGCTGACGCCCTCGGGCGCCTCTGCATCCATCTCCTGCGCGCTCAGCACCTTGCGCACCGCGTCCTTGGCCTTGAACACCACGTGCGCCGACTTGCCGAGTAGTGGGTCGGCCTTATCGCCTTCGCTAGCGCCCGAAGAGCCGAAGACGACGTGCTGGACGGCTCCGAACGCCGGCTCCAGGCTCGCGCGCAGCCACTCGTCCGTCGCGGCGCGCGGCAGGTTGACAAAGTAGACGGTGCGGTCGGCCGCCAACAGCGACTCGCCGCCGCTCGCCGAGCGCTCGCCGTCGTCCGCAGGTGTCGAGGACTTCTTGGACACGTGCTTCTTGGCGTACACAAAGCGCCGGAACGCGCCGTGGGGCAGCGGCAGCGCCAGCGCGTGGTACCCGCCGGCGACGAGCGACGTCATGATGTGCTTCTTTGTCGTGGTGGTCTCGGTCTTTGGCTGGTTGGCCGCTCCATTCGAGTAGCTCCGGGACCGGATTGGCTATAAACAAGGGTTTATATACGTTATGATTGGATGTAAATAGAGACTATGATATTTGCAATTGGATTGGCTGTAATTGTCGAACTGTCAATATTCTCAACGAATGAGAGTGGAGAGACACGAAAGGGCGTGGTGATTCACCACTGGTGAACAGCTATAAAAAGCCACCAGCATGACCAGAAACCTACTAACTACAGCACTTGGCACATGACGACGGGGCGCACGGATGCTTCGTAGTGGTCCGCTTGCAGCCGGCGACGAAGTAACAGCTGACGGCGACGAGCAAGCCCCTGGGATCCTGACCGCGTCGACACTCGGGGTGATTTTGCAAGCTACGGACGGACGTCGGCACTATGAGCGACTCGAAGATGATGATGAAGGCGCAGTCGGTGCCAAGTCGACAGTGGCGACTCCGTACGGAGACTGGGCATTACCAGTCAAGCGGAAGGGCAAGCAGAGGCAGCCAGTGGCGCTGGGCCCTCCGTATCAGCGGCACAATATCAGGAGAAGCGACAGCAACCAGAGCCGCAACGGTCCTGGGCACACTGGAGGAGCTGTCGTTGATCAGTTACGGCAAGCGCGCAAACCGCAGTGCAAGAGGCGTGTACAGCTGGAGCCGATGCGTCGACAGCATCCTGTTTCATCAGTCATCCGTGAAAAGCGCGATAAGGAAGCGAGGGAGGCGTCAGCCAGGCTTCAAGGCGAGATCCAGTGGATCCACCGCCACCTCCCTGTGCTCCAGCTCGCGACCACCAAGAACTCTCGGGCACTGCGTCAACAGCTGCTAGTCAAGGCCATCGTCCACGTCGCCACGAGCTTCGCGCTCCGACGCTCCTGGCGGCGATGGAGCGACCGTGTGCTTCAGTCCAAGCGAGACGAACGGCGTCGCCTGCGAGCGTCACGAGCAGTGATGGAGAAGCTCATCGCCACGTCCATGGCGTCGCTCGCTCGCGCGTTCCAGCGATGGCGAGAAGATATGGCGGAGTGTCAAGAGCAGGAAGCTTTCGCGTCGGCCGTCACCATTCAAAGATGGGCCCACAGTGTGGCTCGTGAAAAGCGCCGGCAATGCGAGGCGCGTTCGTTGGCGGAGGCTCTTCGGCGGCTGGAAGCGCACGCGTCTGCCATTCAGCGCAGCTACCGACGTTACCGCTGCATACTGAGGATGCACGAGTGTCAGCGAGCCGCCAGTCGCATGCAGCGAGTGCTTCGGGGTCAACTCATGCGTCGTCGGCGAGCGAGGGAAGAGACGGCGGCCTCGACCATCCAACACGCCTATCACCGGTTCCTCACGCAGCGAGAGCGTACACGCGAGGCAGTTGCGCGAATGGTCTTTGAACATGGCCGCACTTGTCGGGCACGGACCATTCAGCGCAGCTGGCGGTGCTACGTGTTATGGAAGTGCTTCGAACTGCCAGCGTCGTGCGTGACGTGTCTCGTCGACCGAGTCGAGTTGGTGCTCGCCGTGCAGTCCATCCAGCGACACATCCGAAGGTACCAGTGGCGCGTCCGTATTGAGAAGCGGAGACAGAGTGGGGCGAGCTGTATCCAACGCAGCTGGCGAGGTGCTACCCGTCGACGAAGAGGTCGAGAGGAGCGGAGAGCCGTGAAACTCGGGCGTGAGATGGCGGTTCGATGCCTTCAGCGCACGTACCGACGCAGCCGCGAGCAGCGCAAGGTCCGAGAAGTCCTGAAGAGCTCCACGCGCCCTCTCTACCTACGTATACTGCAGGTGGATGACCCAGAGGTGCGCGTCCGGCTCCATGTGGAGATTGCTCGGTCTGCAGCGCTCGTGGTTCAAACGGCGTGGAGAAAACACGTCGCGTATGTGATCTTCGCAAGGCACAAGCGGCTGAACGTTGCAGCGGTGGTGATTACTGGATTCCTACGTCGATCAAGACGGCGCTGCGTGTGGCTGCGTCTCGTGTGCCACGCGCTAGACACCAGTCGACGAGCACAAGCACCGCCCAAGGCGTCGATTGCGATCCAGCGATGGTTCCGCCGAGCCCGAGATAAAGCCAGCGACGTACAGCAGAATCCGCAGCGGCAGCGGCAGCAGCAGAGCGCTATCCACATGATCACGACCCTCATGAGCGCTGCTGTCTCCATTCAAAGGTTCCACCGACGACGCATGGACCCATGGCGTCGGGTTATGCTTCGCGTGTTTCATCATGAACGCCCCAAGCAAGCCGCCGCTGCTGCGCGTCTCCAAACGTGGTGGAGGCGCGAATTGAGCCGCAAACGCGCAGCCGACGAGCGTAAGCGCTCGTTAACGGACCTTATC
This sequence comes from Phytopythium mirpurense, assembly GCA_023338055.1. NCBI lineage: Eukaryota > Oomycota > Peronosporomycetes > Pythiales > Pythiaceae > Phytopythium > Phytopythium mirpurense. Next base: position 16,607 of record JAADXZ010000442.1, on the reverse strand, counting down.
AAGAAACGGCAGCAGATGCAGCGACGAGACATGGCCGCGCGGTGTGTTCAGCGCGCGTATCGACGCTTCCTGGACCGCCGGAACGGCCGCTTGCTGCTACGGCGGTACCAGATCTTGATGCGCCAGGAGCTCAAGAAGCGCCAGCAACGCGCCGTCATCCACTCCTTTCTGAAGGAAGAGGGGTACCGACGCAACCACAGGCAGAGGAAGAAAAATGGAGGGGGTGGTGAACCAAGGACAGGCTCGCCAATCGCTGGCGCCAAGACCATCCAGTCTGCAACGAGCATAGAGATCAGGAACGAGGCGAATCCAAGTGCAGATTCTGCGGCTTCACTAGCAGTCGACACTTCTGCTTCAGCGTACCCTGTGCAAGAATTCGACGGCCGAATTCGCTATTGGAGCGAGGAGTACGAGCGCGCGTACCTCTTCGACCCAACCACGGGCGAGTCGACGTGGTTGTAAGTGGATTTGGTCTAACTTCAGAATACGTGGACCACCTCATTTGGCGGCTGAAGAACTGCCAACCATGTCGTTGGTGTGGACCACTCGCTGTGTTTTGTGAAAAGGTAGGTAATTGATCCACTTAGTGAACGTAAGAGAGTTTTCTTTTGCCCTAATCTGCGATGACTTGTTCACCGCCGATTTCCGCTTTGACGCTCACGCGTCCTCGCTCTGTACTGCACCAAGCTCAAGATGTCGACGTCGACTCCGGCGCTGGTGCTTGGGTCGACGTCGGCGACGCATCGACCCGCGAGCCCGGTCGTCGTGCTGCGATTGGTCAATTTCTAGGAAAGTTCGCCGAGTGTGTTTTTCTGTGACGTGGTCAGGGCTGCTTGGTCGAGATGGCTGCTTTTCGTCGACGCATCGATTGGTTGAACTAGCGTCTTCCGAGGATCTGATTCGTCAACTCATTGGTAAAGCAAACCTGCCGCGTCGACGACGTCATCGATTTGGATTGAACTTCGGGAGAATTTGGACTGTTTTTCTTCTGCTTGGGGCGGAGCGGCGCACCGCACCCTGGAAACGCAACTTGGAGCCTCCCCGAAGCCGAGAGATCGAGGCCGTCGCATGAAGGAAGTAGCGAGCAAGCAGCATGCGTCTCGCGCGAATACCGTGCACTGTGTATGTATGCACTTCTGGCAAGTCTGCTGCGCGGACGTCTGTACGGAGCACTGTTGCTTGCCAATCGGTATACACTGTACAGTATTGCCACTTCACACAATGTCTCCGTTCTTCTTCTTGTCTGCATGCAACCATTGGACACGCAAGTTTTCAAAACGAGGCAAGGTCACAACAATGCTTATCATCGAGTCCAGCATTCCTGCATGTTGATTAGATTCCTCTACCGATAAGCAAGCAGCGCCAAGATGTCATGAACACTCGAACGCCTCTCCACTCCATGCAACTACGTATGTACAATGTGTTTGGTTCGAGACTGGGAATTGTGTCGGTCAACATGTTAAATATCGATCACGCACTGCTAAAACTGGTTGGAAGGGTGGAGCTCGCTCTCGGTGATAAATATAATAAGGTACACCATGGCTCACTTCTTGAGCTTGCCGCCGTGGCTCCAGCAGTAGCCGCCCGACTTGGGGCCCTTGTTGCACCCCTCGAGCTTGCACAGCCGCTTGCCGCCGTGGCTCCAGCACACGCCGTTCTTACGCGACGCGTTCATGCAGCCCTCGACCGTGCAGCGCTTGCCCCCGCCGTGCGAGATGCACAGGCCGAGACTCACGGCGTGCTTCTGGCACCCTTCCTCCGAGCACCGCAGGCCGCCGCCGTGTGCAATGCAGAACCCGCCGGCCTTGGCGCGCTTCTTGCAGTCCGACATGCCGCACAGCTTGGCGCTGTTCGGCCGGCGCAGCTTCTCTGGGCGCTCGGAAGAGTCCATCGACGAGGTCGACAGGCTGCGCTTCTTGTCGGGGGTTCGCTGGCACTGCTGCATGGTGGCGAGCTGGCTAAGCGCGGCACCCGCCAGCAGGTCCCGGTGGGGACTCGTGAAGCCCAGCGGGGACGCCGGCACGTCCTGCAGCTGCTTGTACAGGTCCATGCACTGCTTGCGCACCGGGCTGAGGCTGTCTTGGTACTCGACGGGCGAGCGCGGGCTCTCGTCCCGGCGGATCATGGCGTCGATCGAGGGCAGGCGCGCCATGCGGTGCTCCTGCGGCGACGCCGTCTGCGCCTGGGCGCTGAGCACGTCGCTCATGCCCACGAGGCGCGGCGACCGGTCCTTGGCGAAGAGGCTGGGCAGGCGCACCAGGTTGCTCTTGGCGTCGCTCGTCGGCGCGGTGGCGGGCCCAAGCGGCGGCGACGGCGGCTGCTTCCAAATGTCCTGTCCGTACTGCACGTCCAACGGCGCGAGGATCATCTCCATTGTGTGTGTGCTGGTATGGGGGCGGTGCGGTTACGAAGGAGGCCGACTATAGTCTTGTAGTGGCTGTTGCGGTGGTGGTGGTGGTGGTGGTGTGGGTCGTCTGGAGGAAGGGGAGAAGGGAAAGCAACCAACTCCACTTGTCTTGATGCTCCGGATCGAAACGCAAATCGAAAAGTGAACCAGCGACAGCGGCGCACTTTGCCTTCCAGCCATCACGACTTTGTCCCGTGCCGCGCCGGCCGACTGTTCGGTACACTCTTGGATTCACTATGGAGCATACTTTGTACCCAACGTCCGCCGCTCCGCCCACCCGTCGTCCACCGACGAGAACCCGCAGTGAAACGCGAGCGTGTGGGTGTGCAGAGAACGGACACCGACAGAGACAAGCCACGGCACTGAGAGCCCTAGACCCACTTCTGGGTACGTAATCTCATTCGCCACAGGAACAAGATCACCACCATTCACACCATGCCATGGATTTCCTCTCCTGTCGCTTTGGCGACACCCAGACTTTGGCGACCCAGAACGACACGATAAGACGATGCCCGGCAAGTTTGCCGCAAAAGAAGAGCGCAGATATTTTTACTGGCGCTTGCCACGTTGGAAACAGCCAAAGCTATCGCTGCTGGTTGAAGAAAGCGGCAAAAGAACGTGTCAATGCGAGCTCCAAGGACACGAAGCAACCGAAAATAGAAGAAGGCGAGCTTCAACAAGTAAACGCGATTGAAAAACAGACAAAGCACACTTGTAAACATGGTGCTTTGATGCTTGACCTTACATTCTTGTCTGTCTGTGACGTGGGGAGCTTACATTTCGCAAGTGCTTTTCTTCTTTTATTCATAGTTGAACCTGCGCGGTTCAACCAAAAGCTGAACTGAACCGAATGGCAGGCATATCGAAAGCAAGTGTGCTGCTTCGAAGAGCGAGATTAAAAGTTACACTCTGCTATTTGTTGGAAGAACCGGTGTTTTAGCCCAGAACGCGCTTGTCTTTTGAGCGAGATTGAACTTCAATCGTCGACCATTTTCGCACCACGCGATCTCAGGCTGCTTTGACATACAGTACTGCACTTACACCCCTCCCATGTTCAACCATCTCAAATCCTTCGTCCACCGCCGCCACGCCCGACGCGTCAAGGCCTCTGCACTTTGCAGCACTGCGACTGATCGATCTCAAGGCAGGCAGGAGACGCAAGGCTGGCAAACTGATCCACCATGCGGAATCGTGCGTTTTATGACAGTTTCAGCTTTCCACGCAATGTCGGAATTCGATGATTTTGGTGGTGACGCGCCCGACGAAGCAGCGCTGCTCCACCTCCACACGCCAACCCCAAGCGGCCAGTCGACGCCCTCCGCCTCCGCCGACGCAATCGCCACCCAAGGACTGCATTTCAGGGTTGAAACACAGCTGTGCGGCAACTTCAACGAGGGCGACTGACGCAGAAATCACTCGACGTCTCTTCGCTTCATCTGGTGCTGATCGACCGGCACCGGCCGGCCAGCCAGCGGAGGAGAACAGCAGGGCTGTAGAGTAGCCGGACACGCAAGGTGGCGCTGTTCGTGATGTCTACATTTGTTGGGTTGCCAAGCTGATTATGTTGCATGAACTGCTGGGCCGGTCACCTTGCGTTCGAGGCAAAAGCACCGCGCGTAATTGGGTGGCTGCTTCGCGTGATAGGGTACTGTATTGTACAGTATGTGAGCAGGAACAAGTGTTCGGTCCACAGCGGAGCGTCACGCACCGAGCGTCCCAGTTCCGTCCGTTGACCCCAACTTCACCTTTACCCAGCATAAGTACTCGGGCTTCAACTGCGTGCGCTTGCTGCATTGAGGAGAGGAGAGCCACGGGGCAGAGCGCATGATGATGACCGTGATGTGATGCAACCGAATGAGTCGCTCACGTCGGCACCTCCTTGCCGAATCGACGAGCGAAAGTTCACTGCTTGGGACGGGGCCAGCATCGACATCGTACTTACACGAGCTTACTAGTATTCTGTAGGGTACCCCTTCTAAGCGGCGAATATACCTTGAGGTTGGTACAGTACGTTAAAAATCGTATCGTTTTCGTTAGCATTTACAACGGTATATACCCAGTTTTTGTCCCTGCATTCAAACAACAAGATGAAATCAATGCGTCGCAGTCAATCCAAATCTCAATCTTGAACCGACGTCCAATCTAACCTGCAAAGGAAACCCTTTTCGGATCTTTCCTTATCGGCCGCCATACTCACTCCAAGATAACCAACGATGCGCGGTCAGGAAAGGCGGCGAAGAGGCCAATCGCGCGACGCTGTCCATGCGTCTGCCTCCCTCGGGCCGCGCGCTCCTGCTGAAGGAGGAGGCGCAGTCGCTAGCGCGTCCGGTGGCGCAGCTCCCGTCGTCTCCAAGCCCGTGGCGGCTTCGCCACGAGCGTTGTGGTGTCCGCCTTTGAGGCGAAGCGAATGGCTCGCGCTTGGGGCGTTGCAGGTCGCGACACTGGCCATCTACGTGTCGACACTCTATCCCTCCGTCGCGGGCGGCGACAGCGGAGAGCTCGTGGCCGAGTCGTGCCACCTCGGCGTCTCCCACCCGCCCGGCTACCCGCTCTTCAACATGCTCGTGCACGCGTGGATGAAGCTGACAGGCTATGTCTTCCAAGAGGAAGCCGCGAGCCTCGCGTGGCGCGCCAACCTGTTCTCAGCAGGTACAGTACTGTAGATTACCTTGACTCGGACGGGGCGACTTGTGCTTTCAACACCGTCAAAGCATAGAGCTAACGTTAGTGTATCGTAGTGTGCGATACGATCGCCGTCGGCTTGATCTACATGACCATCATCGGGGTATCGCAACTCGCGACTTTTACTCAAGAGGAGAGGCCGACCCCAGAGACTTCCCGGTGGCCTGCGGCGTTCTCTGCAGCGGTGAGTCTTCGTCAGAACCATCTCTGGAGCTGGCTGTGCAGGCTTCTTACACCGGTTTCCATCGTGCTCTTGTGTGTGCACACACACGCAGGCGCTATTTGCCTTCTCGCCACTCACGTGGACCTATGCCGTCGGCGCCGAAGTCTTTGCGCTCAACAACCTGTTTGCCTCGCTGCTCCTGTTCCTGCTGCTCGTATACGAGCGGCGAGAGCGTGACCTGTCGTCGGCCGTCATCGGAGCGTTCGTGTGCGGTCTCGCTATGTGCAACCAGCACACGATCGTGCTATTCGAGCTGCCGATCATTGCGTGGGTGCTTTACACTCGACGGGGATCAGTCTGGGCGGTTCCGGAGCTCGGCGTACTTGCAGGCGCATTCCTCGCGGGGCTGCTGCCGTACGCGTATATGCCGCTCACATCCGCGTGGAATCCGCAGCCCGGGTCTTGGGGTGACGTCACCACGCTTGCCGGATTCGTGCACCATATTCGCCGCGCAGACTACGGGACGTTTCGGCTGTTCGCGTCCAACGACGAGACGGAGGGGCTATGGACGCGGGTCTACTTGTACGCGATCGACCTGTCGACACGGGAAGTCCCGCTCCAGCTCGCGTTCCCGATGGCCGCTCTAGGCATTTGGAACTCTTTCCGGTCGCGAAACTCGAAGCCGGGTCGCCATGCTCGATTCGGAGCAGCTTTTTCATACGGAGCGATGCTAGTGGCTCTCTTCGCCTTCTACATGCTCGTGTTCCACTCTCTTTCCAACCTGCCGCTGAGTGAGCGGCTGCTCTACGGGGTGCATATGCGCTTCTGGCAGCAACCCAACGTCATAGTGTTCATCTGGCTGGGGCTGGGACTCCAGTACGTTCAAGATTTCATCTCGCGGACGCAGCCTCGAGGGCTGACTAGCCTCGTTGAGGCGAGCTACATCGCAATTGTGGCTCTTCAAATCGCCATGTGGTACGATCTGATGGATCAAAGCCGTGCGTTTTACATCCGGGACTACGCGCGTGCTCTCCTCGACCCACTACCGAAGGGCGCCGTCTTCTTCGTGAGCTTTGATCTCCACTGGACAACGCTCCGGTACTTACAGCGGTGCGAGCTGGTCCGCCCGGATGTGACGGTGCTTCAGCTCTCGATGATGACATACAAGTGGTTCGCGACCAAGCACAGCAACTACCCAACTCTACAGTTTCCAGGACCAAGGCTCGTCCCATTCGGCTCTCAGGTACGCGGAGCGTCCTTGCTCGATCGGTGTGGGTATTGCGACGAACGTCACTTTGTTTCGTTATGTGACCCCAAGCACGAAGGCTTCACGATGGCGAGTCTCCTAGACGCCAACATGGCCCAACAGCGCCCGCGCAAGGCGTCCAAGGGTCGACGAGTGCGCTTTTTCCTTGGTGGGCACCTCAACTACGATGACCAAGACTTCAACGCCAAGTATTGGTTCGTTCCATACGGCTTGGTAGACGAGTTCCAGTTGGTCTCGGAGCCGCCTTTATCCCTTCGCGACTGGTACGCAGCTCAGCAGTCTGTGATGGCGGCCGTCCACGAAGCTCTGCCTGCATTACCGCCACCGCGACTCTACAGCGACGAGACGTGGGAGTGGACGATTGTGCGTTCGTCTATTGCTTGCATGGCTTGACCGTGTACCGGTTTGACACCATCGTGCTCGGATATCACGTGCAACAGGCTCGCAACCATGGCATGAAGGCGCTGAGCTGGTCGACGTACCTGCTGCAGAAAACGATCGAGGAGGACCCGCAGAACCTGACGCTTTTGGTCGAGTCCACCCACGCCATGGAGGCGTCGTACCAAGGGGAGCCGCAGCAATTTTGGAATCGCGCATCCAACCTAAAGAACCTCGGGCTCGCATACGCGCAGATTGTCAAGTCCAACCTAGAGTTCGACGTGGCCGATGCAGACATTTTCTTCAATGGCGAGGTTGGCAAGTCCGTCGGCGATTGGAGAAGGTATGTGAGGAAGTGATCCTGAAGGCCGCCAAACAACCGCTCGAACTGATGGATGTCGGGTATTATAGGTTGAAGGACCGCGCAACGGCACGAATGCTCGAGGTCTGGCACGAGTGGCTTCAAGTGCCAGCAGCCAAGAGCGATCCTGGATACGCCGCAATCGAGTCTATCGTGCTCAAGTTTGTCCCCGACCCGAATAACCCGCCAGAGGCAGCAGCGCCACGAAAGAAGAAGCGCAAGGCGAAGAAGAGCAGCCACAAGAGGTCCTAGACGCACGGCTAACACGCCTGAGTGACTCCTCACTAACCCGTTTTGCCTTTGCTGACCCTCTCCCTCACTCCTTCGCATCCCGGACCCCCGTCTAGCTCACGCACACACCAGAGGCCGCCTCCTGGCGACCGATTACTGGTATAACTTGATAAGTTCGTCCGAGACGGCCGACGGCGTGAGCACGCCAAGGTCCGTGAACATGAGCGCGATGTATCCTGGCGGCGTGTAGTCGAAGAAGGGGCTCTCGAACGCCACGCTCGTCTTGTCGCCGGCCGGCAGCTTCACGCCCGGCACGCTCGTCATTTGCTCCTGCGGGACGTCTCGCTGCGTCAGCGGGTACAGGCGCGCGAACTTGTAGCTCTCGGCCGCGACGTAGAAGGGCTTCTTCATCGCCTGCGCGATCACCGCCACCGAGTACGTGCCGACCTGCGAGCGCGCGAGCTCGTCAGCGGCACAAGACCCACGCAGCAAGCCAGCCGAGCGATACAACAGACGGATGGATGGATGGACGCACCGAGTTGACGATGCCGCCGTTCTCCACGACGCCCTCGGCCCCAGCGATCACCATGCTGACCTGCTCCATGTAGAACCCGACGGCCGAGTCCAGGATGACAGTCGTCGGGATCCCGACCTCGCTCAGCAACCGCGCCGTCTCGATCCTGAACACGAGAGTCGAGGGCAGCAGCATGAGTCTCGCAAGACATGGCTACACTTATACCGTTCGCGGATGCCGTGGCGCAAGGCACCCACCCAGAGCCGTTGCTGCGCCCCTCGGTCACGAGCACGGAGAAGTGCTTGGTCTTGGCCGCCTCGCGCAGCAGCGCCTCTACCACGCGCGACCGCCCGACCGTCAACACTATCTGCATCACCCCAAGCGTCATCACGCGCAACACGCACATCGTCATGACCAGAGGAAAGCAGCGCTCCTACTACAAGTACACCTAAAGCTCCAGCAAGACGCTGGCGAGCACGTACCATGCCGTCGCGGATGAAGTTGTGGCCGACCTCGGTGATGCGCTTGCGGCTCGAGAGCGACGTCTCGGCGAACTGCTCGCCGCGCTCGATCAGCTGCGACTTGCACAGCTCAAAGTCCTGCGTCGGGCGAGGGCCCGTTCCATACCGTCGCCACAGTCACATCCTGCGCGTCAGTCTCTCTTATCGCTACCGTCATCGCTCGCTATGCTTCAGTCGGTAGCGGGGGACGCACGTCGAACTCGAGAAAGGTGCGCGTGACGTAGCGCAGGAAGAGCTGGCAGCCGGCCGTGGTGGCGATCGAGTTGTGGTGGCGCGCGGCCGTCGAGGGCGAGGAGCCGCCGTCCGCCTCGTGCAGCGAGCGCAGCTGCTGTGCCGCCCCCTGCAGCTCGCCCTCCATCTGCATCATGGTGCTCGCCTCGCTGCGGTAGATGACGCCCGTCAGCGCCTTGATCACCGCCACCGCCACCGCCACGTCCGGGTCCTGCAGGTGCCGCAGGAAGTCCTGCACCACCACCGGCGGCTGCGGCTTGGAGCTAGCGGCCATGGCGTCGCGTAGAGATCGAGTTCCCTGCTCGTTCCGGCGACCAATCTATTTGGTCGCTATGGATTGTGTGCGTGCACACAATACACTGCTTGGACGAAACCTGTCAGTCTATATAGAATAGACCTCAAATTAGAAATAGAAATGGTGTCTAGTGTAAGTTTTATGTTTTTTTTTAATTATGTACCAATGTCCATATTTTACGATTCGAGGCGAGCCACGCCAACCGGAGCGAGCACAGTCGGTGAGCACATGCAGCACATGGAGCTGAGTGGATGGCATGCGTCGCAGCCAACTTCAAGCTATAATGTGGGGTATGAACTGTCCACAAGGGCTCGCTGTTTGACTCGCGCGGTGGACAACCCAAGCTGCGTGCGAGCCTCTTCCAAGACCTCCAAATACCGAGCTGCTGACTGCACTGCAACCACTCTCTCCCCTGGCGACGGCATCCATCAATCGTCAGTCGCTTCGACACTGTCCAAGAATGGCATTCAAGGCCATTAGAGCATAAGAGTCTGCGATCGCAGAGTGACGCGCGCCGGTCCGGCCGAGCCTAGTAGGCCTTGAGCAATGCTCGCGGCTACTACTGTAGCTGTCGCAGCCCGTGGCGTGTCGAGTAGTTAACACGAGCGCACGCTGGTCGTCGTCTGCTCGCCGCCAAACTCGACGGTCCGCACGACGCGGCCGACACCTTGCGCGGTGCCCTCGCGCAGCACGAGCGGCAGGTCCGGCCGCATGTACTCGGGCCAGTACATGAACTCGAAGCGGCAGAGCGTCATCCCCGCGGCGGATGCGCCCGTCGCACGCTTGGCATCCGCGCCGGTAGCCGTGGACGGCGCGGTCGCGGCGCTCGAGCTGCCCAACAGGCGCACGAGGCGCGCCATCTGCCGCACTTGGCCGGCGTGGATCACGGCCTGGTAGTTGTTCTCGCGGATGGCCGACGCGTCCGTGAGGAAGTGCACCTCGGCGTCAAACAGCCGCGTCGCGCGCGGACACACGCTCGGGTGGATCAGCATCGTGCCCTTGCGGAGGCGCGTGGCCGACACTTCGAGCCCTGGCGGGAACTGCAGCAGCAGCGCGCCCGTCTCGCCGGCCGCAAGCACAGGGACGGCGCGGCGCTGCACCTCGATGCTCTCGACCGTCACGGCGCAGAACTGGCCGGCACTGTCGGGGCCGATGAGCATGCTCTCGCCCACCGATAGCGAACCGCTATAGCAAACCGACCGTGAGTTACCTGCATCGAGGCCGTGCGGGGGCGAAAGCAGGATGGGGAAGCGAACCTTTGCACCAACCCAGAGACGACCGTGCCCGTGTCTTCAATGTCGTACGCGTCGTTGATCTGGAACTCGGGCGCCGTCGCGCTCGTTGACGTCCATATCTGTAGGAGAACGAGGGCGTTAGTTGGCACTGAGCTAGCAATATGCGCAGCAGGTGTGCGTGCGGCACAGTGTGTCCCTACTCGCTTGGGCTCGAGCGCCGCAAGGTACGCCTGGAGCAGGTCTAAGCCCGCTCCAGTGACACTCGAGACGTGGAAGAGCGGGATCGGCGCGCGCTCGCTCGTCTCCTTGTCGGACCCCTCGCTCGATAGCAGCAATACGTCTCGCTGCGTATCGATCGCCACTACTCGCTGGCCTGGGCAGACGACGCGCAGCAGCTCCGACACTTCCTCCACGGCGCTCAGTCTCCGCGCGGTGGTCACGAGGTCCGTCTTGGTCAGCACCACAAACACCGCGACCTGCGATCGACCAGACACAGATTGAAAAGCGTGAGCTGCGCGTACCGCCACCCACGTACGTGCGACGCGCTCGCTACCTCGAGGGCCGCGGCGACGCGCAGGTGCTCGCGCGTCATGGGCTGCACGCCCGAGGTCGCGTCCACGACCAGCATGGCGTAGTCCGGAAACTGGCTCGCGAGTCCCGAGGCTGTCACCTTGAAGTACTTCTTGTGGCCCGCGAGGTCGCTCAGCGTCACGTAGCGCGTGGCCGTCTCGGCCGCGGCCATGCGGCCGCCAACCTGGCGGCTTTCCCCCCCGTCCTCCTCTCCGCCCGACCACTCGTCGCCGCTGAACTCTCCGTCGCCAAAGGCGTCCGAATCGTCGGCGCAGCAGAAGCGCCCGTCGGGCGAGACGCCGATCGTGTGCTCGCTGATGCTCGAGGTGCGTCCGTTCTCGACCTCGTGGCGGTGGCGGAACACCTGCATGCGCGCGAGTCCGTGCCCGTCGTCCATGCACCCGCGCGTGAGCACGCCAATCAGCGTCGACTTGCCGCTCTCCACGTCGCCAATCACCGACACTAGGACAGCAAGGGATACAACACAGACTCTAGCTAGTACATTGTACAAGGCGCGAATGGAGGGCGGGTCCTCCTTTGACACAAGAGCTGGTAGAGCATCATGCAGAGAGAGGGCGACGCACCGCGGACTTGCTGGCGCGCGCTCTTCTCGAGGACACGCGTGACGCGCACGCGTGCAGCACGCAGATGCGCCAAGTGGCCGTCGCGGAAGCGCTCGACCGCCATCTCCGCGTTCGCCAACTGGCACATTCTGCGCCACAGCGCTCACTCTAGCGTTAGTACCAAGGCGACCGACCATCCATGCCCCGTCCTAGCGACGCAGTGCTAGGACCGACAGATAGACGGCAGACAGACCTGCTGAGCGTGGCGAGCGACTGCAGCAGCGCGTCCTGCGCGAGTCCGAGCGGGTCGCCGTTGTCGCGCACGCCGATCTCGTAAAAGGCCGTGCCGCGGCCCTCGTTCAGCCGCCAGTGCATCTGCGTGGTCAGCTGCTTGAGCCGCGCGGGCGCCGGGTCCAGCAGCTGCAGCTTGTACTCGACGTTGCCCTCCTCCACCTCCTCCGGCAGCGGCGTCGGGTCGGCTCCGGACGCGTCGCGACCGCCGCGAATGGACGCGTCGTCCGGACGCACGAACTCGGCGGCCACGCGGCGCCGGAGCTCCAGTATTCGGTCCACCATGTGTTTACGCTCTTGCTCTTGCTCGTGTCGCTCCTGTCGCTCGTGTTGGCGCGCTGGGGACTCGTCGGCAGTCGCGGGAGCGCGCGGTCGTCATGCGCGCCAAGTCGGAAGAAGCGCAATGGAAAACAAGAGACCCGTTCGTTTCGTCGGTTGCGACCGTGAATGTGCGTGTTTTTAGCGTTATTTAACGTTTCATTGGCGGCAAGACCATCATTCGGGATGAAGTGGTCGTGTGTTTTTACTCAACGATCATCACTCGTGATGGCTACAGCCACCGACTGGACAAGAATCTGGTTCTTTGGGCGCACGTGTGGCTGCAATCCGCTCGACGCGACGCCACAAGATTCTTATATGCGGCAGACTGGATCAGTGCATGCAGCACTTGCTTGTGCATGTGTGCATGTGGGTCTTTGAAGCTACCACTGCCGTTACAGGATACAGAATCGACCCTTTTACGCTGTCCACCGCAAGCCAGGACTGTTGGTGAATTGGAATAATGCCGTCAAGGTTCTTGACTGTAACGGGTTACATGGTACCCTTTGGGGTACGCGGCCGGTAACGTACTTTTGTACCCCGGCATGCTTGTACTTAGACGCGAGGCTACGGTACCCCCGGCTGGACTAGCGCCCAAGGCAGCTGACGTACCGTCAGTACTGTCAGACTGTATATCTTTTTGACTTTATACGTTTCTTAGATTTGATCCTGTTAGATCTAATTAGATTAGTTCGGAACCACTCATTTCAAATTGTCCTTTTGGACCACAGAGAAATGAAGTCAGTCTCTATTTTGCTTTAGAATACACAGGTCTAAATGTATTGCACGCTTCCTCGTGCTCAGTGCTGTGTGACCACGTCACATTGACTATTGCTTTTCAAGAAGCATTGGCGCAGACAGAAATTGACAATGCCGTACAAATAAGCGATAGCGTGAAATAAGTAGGAAGCAAGAATACCAAAGTCCTGGAAATCGATCACATTGACGAGTTAAGTAATCTAGGCGGGAGTGTCGACACTAGCTAGGTAGCATTTTGGGTAGTGGTAACTTGAGTGTTGGAGGCGACTGAGTCTCTGCTGCGCGTGCTCACTGCCATCGTGTCGGCGGGCACGCCAGCGAAGAACACAGGTACGTGCAGGAGCAGCCTGCAGGGTAGAGGTCAGGGTGTCAGCTAGTGCTGTGCGCAGCACGGCAAAAGCGGTTCTGTCGGGAAGCTACCAACACCCTAGAGTTACTACCCAATGTGTATTGAGCAGGACCTCTAACCTTGCTTGCTTGTGTCTGCCCCGGTGGCGAGCGCTGCTTACCATCCATTCACAACAGGCTGTTCTCCGGCACGATCCGCACGACAGATCGAGCAAGCCGGCACAGCTCGGCGTGTGCGCGGCACACGCCCGGGCAGCTAGCGCGCGGCGCGGCCTGGATTTGGTCTCGTCGTGACCGGGCGCTTAATATGACTCGTACAACATCTTCGAGCACTCGCTCAGGTTCATCTAGTAACAGCTAGATGTCCTAGTACTTGCGGTTTACAGGCGTGAACAGGATGCGCTCGAGCGTGATTGGCATCATCGCCCGATGCTCGTGTCCTAGCGTAGCACGAACGAGGACAAAGAAGCGTTCTGATATTTTTGAGGTGGCGTGGACGGCCTGGATAATCTGGTAGTCTTCCGCGCACTTTGGCATCTTGTGCAAACACGTTTGGCTGTCCGCGAATGCCTCTTTGCCCTCGGTCTTCTACAAGCGCTTCTTGCTCGAAGCTGAAGCCGGGGAGGCGATGCCGCTGTTGAGACTCCAAGTGCATCAGCAATAGTGAGCTTCTGGCGCGAGAGGCGCACCACCTGCTGCTTATGAAACGTCACGCAGTCGCTCTCAAAGTCAGGAGCCTACACAATATTCGCTCTTGACCCTGAAATTCACAGCATCAATCGTTATCAAAACACACAGAGCGCACGTCCAGCACACGCCAACGGACCGAATTACTTTGAGAACACCTCGTGAATCGCGATCAAGCCGTTAAAAAGACGCGGATGTCGGTGGGCGATGCACCTTCGCTTTGCAAGGCCTTAGACACAGAGACCTTGGACACTGATTCGATCTTCGTGAGCTCTTCAAGGAGCTTCACGAGACGTCAGTTAGCTACCACGGACGGAAAAAGGCATATCACTTTGTTCTCGTCATTGTTGAAGTCTTCCAGTCTGGAGTAGCGGTGGACCATAAAAAAGATAGAGCTCCACCGAGTGTCCTGGCCAAGTACAGGGCGTAGGGGAGTCTTGAGCCTTCCATTTGACACAATTATTTGAAGATAAAATAGCTGGCAATCAATTGACAGGTTTTGATTAGATAATTGTACCGTATCTTCGCGGCGAGGTTGAGCGTCTTGAACTTCACCATAAGAGCTTGGACAGCACTAAGATTTCTCTTGAACGGAGCTAAGTACTCATGGACGGCCAAATTGAGACGATTCCCGGCGCACTAGACTATCGGAACTCCCATCCGGTATCCAGCCGCTTGTTGACCGAGAAGTTATTCACCACAATGAACCTGCAGTTCGCAATTTCTGTACCGTTGTAGCGGGGCGCAAGAGGTAAGTGTTGGGTCGCAGGGAGCTCGTATATTCCAAAGTGAGGTCCTAACCGATGCTTCTTTCCTAAACATGCGTCCATGACGGCTACCTACGCTAATATGTAAGCGCCTCCCTGCTTCCTCTTTTCCTCTTGTTTTTTGTATGTTTTCTCTTTTTTCTTGTTTGTGGATTGACAATGCAAGTCCAGCACCTCTACGCCGGCGGAAGCCTAAGTGCTGCGTCGCGGTGCGTCGGCGACTGGTCAGGGTGCGCTGGCAGCGTGCCATTCGTTTGCAGCTTGCCGGCGCACCCGGCGTCACCGTGCCCTCTTGGCGCGGCGGCGCCTGGCGCCTCGCCATTCGTTGGCGATGCGTCAGCGCGTCGGGCGTCACCTCGCCGGGTCGGTGGGGTGATGCCCGGATCGCTACATCCCTCCAAAGTTGACTTCGCGTTGGCGGCGGCGAAAGTCTTGGACGAGCTGACTCCAATGCGAAACACGCTTGATCTTCCTTTTGAGTTCTTACGCGCTCTCGTGCTCGGGAAGTCCATGCCATTTCACCAGCCATTCTTTCTGGCGGTTGCCCGGATCGGTACAACCGTAGTCGCGTTAAAACATCTCCTTTAGGTACGAGAGATGGATGGCCACCGAGCTGTCATCGTCGTCGTCGTTGATGAGGAGGCCACAGCGAGCAGCGGGTATCAGGTCAGGCGATCCAGCCGACATAACGCACGCAAACTCGGTCAGAAAGTGCACTGATGCGTGGATTCGCCCGCCCACGATTAATCCGACTCTGGCATGTCCATCTCAATGCGCTCCTCCACCGCCACCGTCACGTTCCCTATGGCGACGCTGAGCTTCGCGACACCGATTATCTCGGAGTTGGTGTATCTGGGGATCATTTATTATCGTCAATTCGCAATAAACAGCGAAAGTTGCCGATGACGACCTCGCCGTACGCATCGGTGACGGGCTTTGTAGAAGTATTTTGCGATCTGCTTGTTGGTGAACATGTTGCTGTGGTCGTCGAGGAGAATTGACTAGTGAGTTTGAATACCCAAGACGGGTTTGTAGAGCATTTGAGACGCGCTTATAGCGACCAGTTTGCTTTGGAAATGGCTGGCGCTCAGTATAGATTCATGAGGAAGCGTTCACGTAGTTAATATTGCATGTTCATTATTGTTTCGCACAAAACAGGCATGTATATTCTTATTGAATTGTTTCAATTAAATCATTTACAGAATTAGAAAACCCTGAATGGCGCCAATACTATAGCAGAGCGTCCTCGGAGGGCTTCCGCTATCTGGAGACCAGAGAGCTCTCAAAAACGACACCTCTCGGTAATCGCGTTATTGGAAGCGTTGACAAGGCCGCGACGCCATCCCATCCTCAGTGCTGCGTCTAAGTTAATGGAAACCAAATTACCCATCCTCAGTGCTGCGGTGCATTGACAGCCATTGCCGCCCCATTGTGGGGGCCAAAAGCCTTGTGGCACAAGCCTCGAAATGCCATCATTTTAAACACTTTGCACCACGTGGCCTCCTCGAAAGCTGAACTGCGACGATTCACAGTTACGGGCCACTGCTACCCCCATGCACTGCACCATACAGTAAGTGATGGGCCTTCCTGTGGCAATTTACCCAGGAAAAACACAATTGTACATTAAGTCATCGGCATTGACGACCGATGTCAGTTGCTGATCACCAATTAAATGGCCTCACCATTCCCCAATGGGCACGCTCAATTGAGAACCCCCCTCGCCACGCGGATCGAGCTCCCCATGTCGCAGCTCGTGATGCTGTCAATTGGCGCGCTGCTCGCGCCGATGCTTACGAGCAAAGCCTACGTCGTTGCAGCGATGGAAGAGTCCGCTGCATTCCACGACCGTGTTGGGATGTGCGGGGAAGTACCGTGAGTTTTCTTGAGGGTGCCAAGCCCTGCCCTACCTGATTTCGACAGCAGATTTCGACGGCGAATTCGACAGCCTATTTCGACGGCGAATTCGACAAGCGAATTCGACAAGCAAATTTCGACAAGCGGATTTCGACAAGCGGATTT
>JAADXZ010000441.1:0-21626 GCA_023338055.1 Phytopythium mirpurense | reverse complement strand
TACAGTGTGTAGTCGAGAGAAGTCCGTTTCGGGAATCAGACTCAGGATCGGCGCGTGTTTTTGTGTATTGCATGGCCACTTTCAATCCAATGTACTGATTTCGACGTGATCGAGCCAATCACCACCGTGTATTTGACCCGAGCCCTGCTGTAAATAACTAACATAAGTATTCCTAATATAATTGCACATTCAAGTGTAATGTTTTTGGGATGACGATGATTTTTTTGTGTAATCCGATTGGGGTGAAGGCCTTCACCCCAATCGGATTACACGTAATATTCGAAAACTTCAGAAATGGATGTAAAATTCAAAACAAATTATATAAGAACAAATTTCATATCAAACTGTCAAAGGCGTGAACGATATAGTCACTTTTTGTCACTTTTGCATTTAATAACTTTTAGCAAAAGGTGTCTTCACACCTTTTGTTACAATCTGCAGCTTTATCAAATACAAACACTTAGATGTTCGTATTCATAAGGAATGTAGAGATTTTTTCAGATATTTATCCAGTTGCAGATGTAGGATTTTGTATACAGCTGCGAGGCTTTAAGGTTTTAGGCATCTGCCATAGTTGTGGATAATACAGGCACGTCTTGGCACTTTACAATTGCCAAAACGTATTTTGTCCAATCCCAACACCTTGCACCAATTATCGAGTTTTGTCCAATCCCAGTGCCTCTCCCCGTCGCACGCAGGCACAGGCACTCGAGCGATGGACCCGACCGTCCGAGGCCGCGGCGCTGCCAGGAAGCGCCGGGCGACGGCCGCTGCCGCCCCTGCCGCCGCCCCAGAGGCCGACGAGCAGGCACCGCAGCTCCCGCTGGCCTCGCGCAAGAAGCCGCGGCGTCGCGATGATGTGCAGAGCCGGGAGAGCGAGTTCGTGAGCGTCGAGGTCGGCATGCGCGAGCTGCGCAAGCGGCTGGCGACGGATGGCGACCGCGCGTCGGCAGTGGCGAAAGGCGCGCGTCGCACCTCCACGCGAGGTACAAAGGGCGAGGCAAGCGATGCTGTCGAGCCGCCGGTGTCCTCATTAGCGAGCCGACGCGGACGCGCTGCCACGACGCGGACGACGACGACTTCAGCAGCGGACAACTCGGGTAATCCAGCGCGTGGGACGCGCGCAGTTCCACGAAAAGGGACCACTAACAAGTCGCCATCAGCTGTATCGGCTGGGAAGAAGCTGACGCTTGCGGAAGCGCGGGTTCAGGCACAGAGGGATCGGGAGGCGCGTGTGGAGTCGCGCGTCCAGCAGCTCAAGGGCGGCGACAAGTCCGGTGCTGACGTCGTTTTGAACCCGTCGAGCGGAGCTGTCGACAATGCATCGCCTGAAGTATATAGTGGCACGGCAATGGCCGTAGCCGCTGCGTCTGCTGATCCGACGGCGAGCGCTGCCGTTTCTCCTCACCGTGACAATCAAGTGCGACGTGCAGAAGCCCCCGACGCGTTGAGTTCAGACGGTGCTCTGAATATACCCCAAGCGACGGAAGGAAGCGATGCCAAGACGGTAAACCAGTCACCAGCGATCCAGCGAGAGCCACCCACGCCTGTCGTTGCAAACGAGTTCATTGGTGACGACATGGACGAAGACTCGATCTTCCTCTTGGCGCTGGAGCAGGTGGAGAGCAAGCTTGCAGCGTCTGCCAAGCCTGACGGTAGTGCTGCCACTGCAGCTTCGATCAAGCAAGAGCTTGGTCGCGCGCCCGAACAGTGTGCAGTAGAAGAAGCCATGCCCTCCGTCCAGCAAGTACAACCGGAGCCAGCAGTGTCCTCGATCATGTCCCCCGACGTACTGCGGGAGTTTGAGCGGCTGAAGCGCGAGAATGAAGAGCTGCGCAAGTCGAACGAGCGCCTCCAGGCTGTTGCATCGGTTCGAGTGTCGCCTGCTCCTTCAGACTGCGCTACTGCAGCGAGTGCTATCGCGTCTAGCGACGCATCGCCTTGCATTTCTGCGGCACCTACTCGTGCGGACGCGTCGCCTCAGACGCAGCGCGTTCTCGACCTTGGCAATGGCGAGGTTGGCGTGGAAGAGGACTCTGATGACGGAGACCGCGTGTCTTCTGGTCAACATGGAAGTGAACAAGCGCACTCTATGTCTGCCTCGCCGACACAATACGGACAATCATCGTTCCAAGCTCGTCAGTCACCTGACGCATCAGTAGAGTCGCCAGCCGGTGCTACTGCCGATACCAGTGCTGTGTCCATTTTGGATTTGTCGCCTGCGCCGACACTTCCACCCAAGAGAGAACCCGTCCCGACGTCTACGTCCATGACAGAGGGCAAGTCTGATGCATCGTCGGGGATTGACGATCAAGGTCTGGATGTGGACCACGACATGAGTACCCGACATCTCGCGAGCCTTGAGCATGCTGAAAGCGACAGCGGCAGGTCTTCTTCAGCTTCCCAGGCATCATCACAGGACGCCGATCCTAGTGATAGTGTTCATGCTTCTTCTGAAGACGAGGAGGAAGAGGAGAAGAGTTATGGCGCACGAGGAGTCGCGATTGACTGCGGGAACTACAGCGAGTACAAGCAAGAGCGGCACGAGGAGGAGGAGAAGGAAGAAGATGTCCAAGATGGCCATGACGAGTCGTCCACCACTGCTGTCGAAGGAGCGCACGTCCGTGACGCGCATGCTGTCAAGGTGGCAGACGTGCAAGCACCGCCGCGGCGGATTGGAGATGGATTGGAGCTCACTGTTCCAAGCGGTAACTCGACCAACAGTGCGATCGGCGTCGATGAAGAAGAGGCCGTCACGAGCCTGCCATCTGAGCCGATGTCGAGCGCGGAGGTCGACGAGGACGACGAGTTGCTGGCGCCGACTAAGCGAAGTAGCCGTCCGGCCGTGATTGAATCGTCGTCTTCCTCCGAGTCGGACGCCTCCCACGACAGCGAAACCGAAGCCATGGACTCCTCGCGCGGCGCCGCCGGCTCTGGCGAGGCCAAGAATGCTCTAGAAGCAGCACTTCAGGCGGCCGCATCGACGACTAGCATCAAGAAGAAGTTCACTCCACACGCCCCAGCAGTTCGCCCCGTGACGGCTGCCTCTACAGTGGTGGCGGCTAGAAGCGTCACTGTCACGAAGGCCAAGCCTAGCCAGAAGCGGCCAGCGCCAGGGACGGCATTGGCCGCGAAACTCGGAGCAACTCAAGCCGGCGCGAAGAAGAGGGCGAGGAGTGACAGCACGTCGCTCGCATCGAACGCCACGGCGACCTCGAAGACCAAGAGCGCAACCAGCACGGCCACAAGCGCTCGCAGCTCGTTGCTGTGGCCGGCACTGGACGACTTCTACGACTTTCTGCTCGACTTGTCGCCGAAGCACGTGGGCGGCGGCGGCGGGCAGCGGCAGGACTGGAACGCGGCGTCCTCGTCGAGTCTCCACCGGTTTGCTGGGCGGAAGCTCCCCGCGAGGTACGACTCGGTCGAGCAGTACTGCACGACGCAGCTGGACGCGATCACGGAGGAGCTGCTCGCGTCGATCGGGAACAGCCGAGGCTGGGGCGCAGGTCACGGCAAGGCGTTCTACTTGACGTCCGTGTCGCAGAGCACCCCTAGCTTGAGCGCCAGCGCGCAGATCTTCTCCGAGAGCGGCTTCACGGGCGCCGCGCGGAACGCGAACGACTTTATCCTGACGTTTCGCCCGCTGCCGCGCCAACGCGGGCAAGGCGACGGCTCGGGGCGGTTCAGTGGGGGCGCGCTGGACCTCGTGAGCGGGGACTTGATCTCGCTGCGCGCGCCCGAGTGGAAGAGCTTTGAGCTGTTTGTGTACGGCGTCGTGCTGTGCAACTCGATCATGGGCGACACCAGCGGCGGAGGCAGCAATGGCAGCAGTGTCTCCGGTGGAGGGGACGGATCGGACCAGGTGTGTGTGCTCGTGCGGGTGCAGCCGCATCAGCGGACTGGAGGAGTCGGCGCGAGCGACGAGGAGGCGCTGCTGGCGAGCTTCTCGGTGGTGACGGAGCTGTGTCTGTCGAACCCGCGGGCGAGCAAGTGGAGCTGGTCGATCCAGCACGTGCACAACACGACCACGAGCGCGCGCGAGTACCAAGCAGTCAAGTCGGTGGCGTTCCTGTCGCCTGAGCTGCGCCAGACGCTGGTGGCCGGTGTGCTGCCCACCACGAGCGGGAAGGCGGAGGAGCGAGAGGACGACCGCGCGGAGGACGTGCTGTCGCCGGCGCTCCGGACGCAGCTCGAGAGGCAGTACAACGCGCCGCAGATGCGCGCGATCGTGGGCTGCCTCGGCGAGGACAAGACGGTCATGATCCAGGGACCGGTACGTCTGCGTACTGTGTGCTGGCTGGGCATGGTTGGCTGTGGCCGTGCTGACAGTTGCGGCCTTGGTGCGGTGGACAGCCGGGCACGGGCAAGACCAAGACGGTGCTGGGGCTGCTGAGTGCGCTGCTAGACGGCGCAGGGCTCTCGACGCTGAGCAAGGGCGCGGCGCGTATCCGCGTGGGCGCGTCGCTCCAGGGCTCTGGCGGCGGCACACGCAGCGGCAGTGGGCCGCGCAACAACTCAGTGCGGGTCTTGGTCGCCGCGCCGAGCAACGCGGCGGTCGACGAGCTCGTCGTGCGCGTGGTGAGCGAGGGGCTGGTGGACGGCGCGACGGGCCGGCCGTACCGCCCGCGCATGGTGCGCGTCGGGCGTCCGGAGAGCGTGGGCGGCAGCCACGCGAGGGCGATCGCGGGGGGCGAGCGGGAGGCGAGCGCGGCCAAGAAGACGCGCGGCAAGATGCGCAAGTACGCGGCCGAGGTGGAGGAGCTGCTGCTCGAGACGCAGGTGGCTCGGCAGAAGGCGTCGTTCGGCTCTGTGCGCGCGGCCCGGCAGGCCATTGTGCGCGGCGCGCAGCTCGTGTTCTGCACGCTGAGCGGCGCGGGCTCGGTGGCGCTGTGCGACTTTGCGCACGCGTTCGACGCGCTCGTGGTGGACGAGGCCGCGCAGGCCGTCGAGGCGAGCGCGCTCATCCCGCTCAAGTTCCGTCCGCACCGCACGATCCTCGTAGGCGACCACCGGCAGCTGCCGGCCACGGTGCTGTCCAAGCGGCTGGTGGCCATCGGCTACGACCGCAGCCTGTTCCAGCGGCTGGTCGAGAGCGGCTCGCGCGTGCGCCTGCTGACGCGCCAGTACCGCATGCACCCGGACATTGCGCGCTTCCCGTCGGCGTTCTTCTACGGCGGGCAGCTCGTGCAGGACGCGCAGCTCGCGCGCGCGACCGCCAGGCCGTTCCACGCGCGCGACCCGTTCCGGCCGCTCGCCTTCATTGACGTGGCGGGTGGCGCGCAGAGCCAGGTGCGCGGCTCGACGTCGCTGCGCAACCTGGGCGAGGCGGAGCTCGTCGTGCTGCTCGTGCGCGCGCTGCTGCGCCAGTTCCCGGCGCTCGAGTGGCGCAAGGCGATCGGCGTCATCGCGCCGTACAAGCAGCAGATCGTGGAGCTCGGCGCGCGGCTGGCGCAGCTCGAGCGCGAGCTGGACGTGCCCCTGGGCGTCGAGGTCAACACGGTCGACGGCTTCCAGGGCCGCGAGAAGGACGTCATCATCTACTCGTGCGTGCGCACGAGCGCCGGCGGGCGGCGAGGCCCCCGCGGTAGCAACAGCAAGCGCAGCGGCAAGAAGACGAAGAGGACGGCGAGCGACGACGCCGGCGCGGCGGACGCCTTCTGGGCCGACGAGCGCCGCATGAACGTGGCCATCACGCGCGCGCGCGCCAGCCTCTGGATCCTGGGCAACTCGCGGCTGCTGGAGCAGAGCGCGGCCTGGCGCGCGCTGCTGCAGGACGCGCGCGGCCGACGCGCGTACTTTAGCGAGGAGAAGGCCAGGAAGCTGCTGCTGCCGGCGTCGACGAGCGGCCGAGACGCGTAGCAGCATGGGGGAGTAGCTAGGATACTTATGCAGTAGACGATAGGCTGGCAATTCTTCGAGTTTGAACGCCCGATAGACGCGACTGGGGACTGGGATACTGCAGGTAGGGCGCACGCTCGTCACGGTAGAGCGCGGCATGGACGCCATGGTGCAGGGAGGACGGAGCAGCGCCGCATGGACATTCATTCAACGTGAGTGCGGCGACAGCACCTTACCGTTAGTATCAAAACTATCGTTTGTCATACAGAATACTTTCCATAGATGTAGGACCTGCTCCACCAATTTAAGCGCTTTAACCGGTCCGTCCGTCAATCATACAAACACCAAGTGAATTTGTTTAAGCGCGCTTAAATCCGAGACCGCGGTCCGCCAGTGAGGGGGAGAAGCCGGCGGAGAAGCGCTTGCCGCCCTGCCGGCCAGTCAAGATTGGCCATCGATCGGTCCGTCCCCACAGCGTCCAGCAGCAGCAGCAGCAGCAGCAGCATGTCGACGGAGGAGAAGAAGGAGGAGGTGGTGCCCAAGGTGGAGGCCGAGGCGGCCGAGGCGGCTGACAAGGACCCCGAGTCGGAGGAGCCGCAGGCTTACTTTGAGCCTGTGGTGAAGCTCGACGAGGTCGAGGTGACGACGGGCGAGGAGGACGAGGAGGTGCTCTTCAAGATGTGAGTCTGCGCGCGCGCGCGTGTGTGTGTGTGTGTGTGTGTGCTTCTATCGCCACCGTTTAGGGGGCGGGCGCCTGTACTGTGCATACTGTAGCCAAGAGTCTGACGTACGTGACGCTGTCTGCCGCGTACTTGCCTGCCTACGTCCCTGCCTATCTATCTATCGGACGAGGACAGCCGCGCCAAGGCGTTCTGCTTCCGCGAGTCGCTGCTGGACAAGGGCACGGGCAAGAAGTCGTGGTGCGAGCGCGGCGTGGGCGACGTGCGCTTCCTCAAGCACAAGGAGCACCAGAAGGTGCGCGTGCTCATGCGCCAGGAGAAGACGCACAAGATCCTGATCAACCACCTGGTCGAGTCGCGCACGGAGCTGTCGCCCAACATGGGCAGCGACCGCGCGTGGGTCTTCACGTGCTACGACTTTGCCGAGGGCGTGGTCGAGGCGCAGACGTTCGCGCTGCGCTTCGCCAACGCGGAGAACGCGCAGAAGTTCAAGGAGGCGCACGACGACGCCAAGAAGAACAACAAGGCGCTCGAGGCGGGCGCCGACGCCGCCGACACGTCGGCCGGCGACGATGCCGCCAAGGCGCTCGAGGCGCTCGACGTCAAGAAGGAGGAATAGACGACAACGCAGCCGGCTCGGGCGTCGCGCGGTTTCCCGCGCCTTCCTCAAAGCGCGGAGCTGACGCCTCGCGACGCTGACGGACGTCTGGAGGACTCGGCCTGGTCGCCTCTGCTCGCATGGGCCCGCGCCCGTTCTTCCTGCTTCCTCTCCCGTCTTCTCCATGGAGCGAGAGCGCCCCGCCCGCCTCCTTTCACCGTGTAGGGGCTGCGGGTCGGGGCGCGGATCGCTAGCGTCGGTAGCGCTTCTCCTGCGACCTTTTTTTAAAGAATAAAGATTTGATTCCCGAACGCCCGATGTGTATTCATCTATCTATCAATCGTCGGTGTATGTATAGTGTGAGTGAGAGATAGAGAGGGTTGCTTGGAGACCCGACGGAGTGCGCACAGGAGGCTTGCTGCGTGCGCACTACTACTACTGGAGCAGCGGCAGGTGCGTCTGCTCCTTGGCCTCAAGCGCGTCGTCCAGGGCGGTCGTGGGCGGCGGCGACCGGTGGTAGATGACGATGCCCGCGACGATGAGCGAGAAGCCGAGGAAGTAGAGCTGGCTCAGCTGCTCGCCGAAGAGGTACTTGGCCGCCACGACCGCGAAGAAGTCGGACGTGAGCAGCGACAGGTTGAAGGCCGCCGCGTCGCCCGACTTGAGGAAGATCTGCATAGCGTGTCACCGCACACACAGCATGACCACCATGGCACTGACCCACTCGGCGCCTTTCATCGACAGCGGCAGCTTTTTGAAAGAGCGGCACGTACCGAGGTGCTCGTGTACATGACGAAGAGCGTGAGGATGTATCCGAGGAGGCAGAGCGCGCTCGGCCACGTCCTGGACAGCCAAGCAGCAGACAGACAGCGCCACAGAGTGAGACTTGGGGGCTGGCGACCTACCGACGGACAACCGACCGACCCTCGCGTCGTACCAGTCGACGGCGCGCAGGACGTCCCCCTCGAAGTAGGCGGCCTGCGCAGAGCTGATGAGGAAGCCGAGGCCGCCGACCACGCCGAGGAACTCGAGGCGCCGGTCCTTCTTCTTGACGAGGTACTCCTGGCCGACATTCGAGCACGCGTACGTGGCGCTGCCGAGCAGGCAGAGCAGGTCACCGTAGAGCGCCGAGAGGTCCCAGGAGGCCGCGAAGAAGCCCTCGCCGGCGCGCAGCATGTCGGACGCGACCAGCACGCAGATGCCGAGCAGACAGAAGAGCACCGCCGCCTTGTGCGCGCGCGTGTAGCGGGCGTGCAGGAAGGTGGCCGAGAGCAGCATGACGACCGGGATGGTGAAGCAGTCGAGCAGCATGACGCTCGAGATGGACGTGTACTTGTAGGCGCACACGACCAGGAAGTTGCCCTCGACGTCCGCCAGCGCCAACAGCAGGTACTTCCACCACGGGAGCTGTCCATGCGCGGCGTTGCGTTAGTCGCGTGACGTGGATCTCCTCTCCCCAACACGCAACCAGCGAGTGAATGAGCGCGCACCTGGAGCGAGTACCCGTCCTGGCGCAGCCAGCGTGAGACGGGGGACGCAAGGTACACGCAGAGCAGCAGGTAGTTGCCCGCGCTCTGCGTCACCGGCACCTGGATCTGCGGTATGAACATGCACACACACACACACACACAACGCGCCATCGCCGAAAGAGGTCATCACAGCGGTCCGACGTGCGAGCACTTGCAGAATCCTACGACGCTTTCGTGCCTCGTAGTGGCGGTTCAGGAACTGCGAGAAGATGCCTGTCAGGGTGATGAGCAGCGAGATGAACTGCCCGAGCAGCAGCACGCGGTGGCCCTCGGTCGGGCGTCCGCACCGCGCCGCCAGCCGCATCTTCTAGACCGTTCGCGCCCCGCCTACTGAGGACATTGATTGCATTGACCCCATTGGTGGCGACTGCACCTGTTCATATCCGCCGATAAATTGCCGAGGATTGGCTAAAATCATCTTTATTCGTCGAATAGAGACGTCGGATTGGCTTAAATTATGAGGATGATCCGCAATCACTGGCGGGATCTCGATAGATGCAGTCCGTGGCAGTCGCCTCGCTCGCTCGCTCTGTCGTCACGCGTCGCGGTGGTAGGGCTCCGTCATACGCTGCACCATGTCGTCCAGCAGCTTGCACTCGCCCTTCTGCTTCTCGGCCATCAGCCGCTTGAGCATGGGCTTCCACTTGCGTCCGCGCGTGTTGATGAACCAGTTGTTGACCTGCTCCAGCGTGATGCCTCCTTGGTTGGCCAGCCACTCCTTCTCCTCCTCCGTCGGGTACGGGTGGTGCACGTGCGCCTCGAACCACACGCGCAGCAGCTCCTTGGCCGTCTTGTTCAGGTTCGCGCGCCGCTTGGGAGCGCCGCCGCGCACAGACAGGTCGAAGCCGTACGACGCCAGCGTCGGCGCCATGCTGGAGCTGCCGCCCGCGTCTTCGTGCACGGCGACCTCCCGCGCCGCTCGCTCAACAAGCACGCCCTCGCGCAGCATCTCCGTCGGAGACGTCGACTGAGGGGGATCCGGAACATTCTCCGACGTTAGCGCCATGCGGCGCTTGCTCCACTCGCACAGCCGCCGCGCCGCGCGCTCGAACGTGGCGCGCAACGAGCCGGCGTCGTCCACCAGCAGTCCGTCCAGACAAGACCCCAAGCCTGTGCGCTTTGCGTCCGCGGCAAGGTCTCTCGAGTCGACTGCCAAGTCGGGAAGCTGCTCCAGCACCGCATCAAACGCGTCGCTGGTGTTCGCGCCGGCGTCCTTTCCCTCCAGCAGGCCGCGCATCGACACGCGGCCCCACACGTCCTCGAAGCGCGGGTCCTGCTCGAGTCGGTGTCTCGAGGCAAGCGCCAGCGCCTTGCGGTGCACGACCGATTCGGGGCCAGACACGGGACTCGTCACCGTGAACTCCGGCGCGCGCGCCACCTCGCGCTTCGTCTGCGCAGGCGACAGGCCCCCTGCCAGCATCGACCACAG
Source organism: Phytopythium mirpurense (assembly GCA_023338055.1). Classification (NCBI taxonomy): domain Eukaryota; phylum Oomycota; class Peronosporomycetes; order Pythiales; family Pythiaceae; genus Phytopythium; species Phytopythium mirpurense. Next base: position 11,552 of record JAADXZ010000441.1, on the reverse strand, counting down.
CCCCGGCCGCAGCGCAGCAATGCCGCTCTGGGGATAGGGCGTGGCTCTTGGCGCCGTCTCCATGTCGCTGTCGTCGTCGCCACTGCTATCGCTGCTGTCCGTGGGCTTCACCTCGTGGCCTTGGGCTCCACCGCGCGCCACCTTGTGCGGCGCGAGCGCTCGCGGCTGATACGACACGTAGCCGACGCGGTTCGGGAGCGTCATAGCGCCTTTCTTCCAGAGAAGCAGCGCGGATAATGGCCGCTGGGGGCCCGCGCCCGCTGCCATTAGCACGGCCTTTCCCTTCCCTTTCTCGCCGCGGATCACATCCTTTCACTTCACGTGCACTTCAACCTGCGATACGCGTTTGACTACCCGGAACGCAATACCGTATTTCATGTGAACAACATCATTTATTGTCAATAATCCAGTAATAGCCCGAGAATAGGACGTGACACGCTAGTTGTCGTGGGGTTCGGTGGCTCGGCCGACGACGGCGGCAAGGCAGATCGAATTGTAATGCAATGCCAAGCACCCACGTGCTCCCGCTCGCTGGGGGGCCGCCCCCTGCGTATGAAGCGCGCCGCAAGCGTACGGAATGGCCGGAGAGCGTGCGCGCGGACGAAGAGGTGAAGGCGATGGACGAGGACAACGGAGAATGGATCTTGTGCCGCACATGTGCGGACCACTACGAAAGGTGCGCCGCCCTCCACCCATCCCTCCACCCCTCGTCCGCCCCCGTCCTCTCGGAGGCCCGCTCTCGAAGCGCGGCGGCAGATGCTAACATGTAGTGGTGTTTTTTCGTCTCGCCTTTGCCTGCGCGTCGCTGGGCCGTGGGCCGAACACGACAGAACGCGGCGCGGGCGGAAGCCCAACGACCCCGAGGGGTTCAAGGTGAGGATGAACGGGAGGTTCCAGGAGGCGGCGTGGCTCATGCACAAGAGCCGCGTGGTGGCGCATCGCGCCATACTGGACGGCGGCTTCGCGGGCCCCGCGGCGGGCGAGGAGGAGGAGGAGTTTGGCGGCGGCCTAAACGCGATGGAGCGCGGCGCCAAGCGCCAGAAGACGAGCACGAGCGGCAGCGACAGCGACGAGCCGACGACGAACGAGGCCGGCGCCATTGCCAGCGCCGGGAGCAGCGCGGGGTTCTTTTCGGAGGACCACCCGCGCACCAAGGAGGCGGCGAGCCACTCTCCCGAGGTGATGCACATACCCCGGACGGGCTGGCGCTGCCCGGGCATCGTGCCCGACTACTTCTACCAGGCGCACGCGGACCTCGTGCACGCGTTCTCCAAGTACTACGTCGGCAACTACCGCGTGAACGTCGTGCGCGACATCCGCTCGGACAAGTATGTGCGTCGGAGCTCGGGAGGAGTCTCCTTGCGTGTTGCGTGGGTGGCTTGCTCGTTTTCCGGCTGGGTGTGTCTGATGGAAGCCTCGTGCGCTCTCCCCTCGTCCTCCGATCCTCTCCCCCTCCCCCCTCCCCTCCCCTCGTGCCGCCCCGTCGCCTCCTTGACCGACCACGACCAACGTGATCACGTCAGAGTGATGCTCTTCGCGCACGACTGTGAGAACCGGGTCGTGCAGCGCGACCGCCCAACGCAGCCGATCTCGTGCAACAAGTGCTACGGCATCTGGCTCCATAACAAGAGCTTCAAGCGTATCCTCAAGAAGATGGACCGCTACAACCAGGTCGAGGCCATCCTCCGCCACTCGTGGAGGTACGTTGGCTGGCTCTCGCCGCCTCAGTCTCTCCATCTCTCTCTTCGGATTTGATGTGTCCCAATTCTCACACTCTCGGTGTTTAATACGCGCGCTCTATCCGCCCGCCCCAGCCTGTCGGCCGAGGACCTGTCGGTGCTCTCCAAGTTCAAGCACGCGAGCGGGATGAACCTCAGCTCGGAGGGTCGCCAACTCAAGCAGGCGGCCATGACGGTGCTCAAGCAATTCAACGACAAGTCCATGTCGATGGTGTCCCACGCGCCTGCGCGCGTGATGCAGCTCCCCCCGTCCGCGGCGGAGCTCATGCTGAGCGACAGCTCGTCGTTCGACTCGGGGATGCACGACCCGGTCGGCAGCGACGACGCCGGCGCGGCTTTCGATCACGACGACGACGTTGTGGTCGTTGTGGACGTCCCGCGCTCGCACCACCACGCGTTTCAGTCCCTCTCGAGCGACCAACTGCGCGACGAGCGCCAGGTCTGATGGCTGCTGACCTTTGAATCCCAGAGCGAGCGGCTGCGCGGTCTTGGCGGACTGCCGCAAGCGCTCGCCATTGGCTGATTGGGGTGCGTTCTCAACCCCACGTGCATGTCTTTGGCCTTTTCTCTCTTTCTCTTTTCCTTTTAGTCAGCGCGCGAGCAAACAAGAAGGTGGATAAGACGACAACAAGATCCCGCGCGGCTCTTATCACGTCTTCTAATTCTGGCGAGCTCCACGCCGCTGCGTCTTGTTCCAGAACACCTCCACCACGGGTATGTGGCTTTGTTCTCTTTTCATCTTGACACGTCCGTGTGTGTGTGTTGGGGGGAGAAAAATCGCCATGTCCAAGCAGAAATAGCAACGGCGCGAAGACCAAAGATACCCGCCGCATCCTCCGGTGCCTCGCCTATTATTGCTCTGAATGTGAGACGCCCGACCCACCCAAGAAGGTGGCGGAGACGCCATTGCGGCTGTCCTGCAGTCCCAGTTCCACTTTGAAGCCACCAAGGCAAGCCCGACTCTTTCTCTCGCCTTGAAGGCATCAGAGAGCCAAGTGCAGCTGATTCGAGACGCATGGGAGTCGTCGTGCTCGCGGTCCTGCTCTTCCTCCTGGCGGCGGCCGGGTACTACGGCAAGCCGTGGGTCGACCGCCATCTATTGCTGCACCGCGGCCACCCCAAGAAGCGCGAGGCTGAGAACGCATCTCTATGCGATGACGGCGGCGTAGAGATCGTTGTCAACGATCCCAGTACCAAGCGAGAAGTGGGGCAGCCGCCTGCTCCGATTGCGTCGGCGCTTCCTGCTCGTCTTTCGCGGCAGCAGCTCGGGTCGCCTCTTGGGCCGATGGAGGCGTCTATCCGTACGGCACTACGCGAACTGCGCTCCCGCCAGGTGGTCAAGTCGATCTGCAGCAAGTTCGAGTCGCGAGTGGCGACAGCCAAGGCAGGACTGCTCGACGAGAAGCGAGCGACTACCGAGGCCGGAGATGGTGAGTGCGAGGTGAAGGCTGTGAAGTACCAGTCGCTGTTGGGTCGTCCAGAAGCGCCCAAGCCGCTGGACAAGCCGCAGCCCGCCGTGAACGCGCCAGCGCCTCGCCACAGTGTCGGAGGCACCGGCCCCGCGCAGCGATCCAACAGCCTGAACGCGTTCTTGCGCCGCTACTCGTCCAACCTGGAGAAGGCCGTGATGGTGACGCAAACCCCGACAATCAGCAGCGAGGTTGACAAGCGTGAAGAATACACCAAGCGCGACGATGACAGCAAGGAGGTAGACGGATGCCACGCGATTTCACGTGCCGGAAGCGCTTCGACAATGGCTCAGCCTGTCATCATGACGCCGTGCGACGCCGACTCGGACTTGGAGGACGACTACGACGACCTCAAGCTCGAGGAGACGCTCAACAAGGCGGCCGAGGCGACCAGCTACCCGCCCGTGGCCCTGCTCAACTTGCGTACGTCCTCCAAGCTGCTACTGTGCGGTGATCGCTGCAAAACTGACGTTGTGTGGATCGTACTTGCCTCATCTCGACAGGCTTGGACATTGAGCCGATCGTCGCCATCCCAGACGACGATCCCTCCAACCAGTGCGACTCTCAAGACGACGACGGAGGCAGTAGCGAGGGCAAGAAGCAAGACGGGGTCGACTCATTGGCAGAGAGCAAGGAGAGCGACAACAACGGCCATAGTGGCAGTTCGTCGCCTCGCTCCCGCTTGGCCCAATGGACGGCGAGCAGGATCCCCGCGCCGGCATCTCTCAGTCTCTCTCGCAGCAGCTTGCAGAGGAAGCTGCAGACGCCCGAGAAGGCGTCCAGGAGCGTCGCACGACTGCAGCAGTTCCGCCAGCAGGTGCCCTCGAGCGGCTACGCTCACTTGGAGTAGAGAGAGCGACGCGCGCGGCTGCCAGAAGTTGCGTTAACGGGATCTTTGAGGTCTCCAGCGTGTCCACGCTATTATCAAAACGCAATGCGGCCCCTACGTTAACGAGTTGTGGTAGGCCCGGCACTTGAAGACCGTCAGGGGGAGCTATTACTCCCTGAACGTGTTGTCGCTGTGTAGTGCGGAGTAAATCTCCAAGTGAGCTTATCGTTGCTATCCTGCCAGCTCAGTCAAAGGAGTGCGCGCGGTCCGATCCCTCTGGGCCGGCGTCGCTGTGTGGTGGTTTCCCGCCACCGCTTGGTCGCCTCCTAATAGACTCATGCAACGGAATGAATAATACGAGTTAGGCGTCCACTGGGAGCGCACGTTGGCCTGAGACGGCCTGCTGTTGTTGGACCCCCCCCACCTACATAGTGTGGGCCTCACACAGTCACGTAGTCGGACGTGATCCCATCCATCCGCCACGATCCTCTACCGGTACTGTAGTGTACCGTAGATCTCCTAACCCCAACAGTTGGTACGCTGTTACAACCCGGTAGCGGGTCACCAACGTCTGTTTTCACCTTTATATATCTCTTTTTGGCACTTTACTGTACAATACGTCACCTTGTGCGATTTCATATACACGGCTCGGTTCCGGGAATCGCGTTTGGCGCCAAATCCTCTTCAACAAAAAACTGGTTCAACACACCGCAACCTACAAAAAGCAAGTCGATTTTGGATCGCCGCCTGCTTTCTCGCCTCATTCCGACTTTTCCTGCGCGAACAAGAAGACGAGCCCGCACCAAGCAACCACCTCATGCTAACAGCCTTCAGTATCCGCCATGAGCCTCGAGATGGTCGCCGCGCTCCCCCTCGCGCAGTCCGCCTTCTGCTTCTTCCCGCTCCTCGCGGCCGTTCTCTCGCTTCTGGCGCGCCTCGCGCTCGCGGCGGCCTCCTCTAGCCCCCAGATGGCTGCTGGCGAGTCCCTGGATGAGCCGAGCGAAGCCGCGCGCTCCAACGACAGCATTGACGACCCTGAGACCGCCCCCGACGACGCCGGCGCGCTACTCCACTCGACCTTCGCCCAGGACGAGGCCCAGGTCGCTGACTTCTTTGACTTGGACGCCAGCTTCGACTTGGGCTCCGATGTCGACAGCGAGTGGCTCCGCTCGAGCGGCCTCGACGTCGACTGGGAGCTCGAGTCGATCGCGTCGGCCGCGTCGTCGGCGTCGTCGGCGCTGGCGTCGCTCAACGACACGGACTTTTTCCTCGGCGGCGAGTCCTACGACTCGAGCGAGGAGCCGGACAAGGAGTTGGACGAGGTCGACGACCTGTCCCTTCGCGACTGGGGCTCGGAGTTTGTGTCCGTCTGCTCGTCGCTCAACGACTCCGACTACATCCTCGGCGGCTGGGCGTGCGGCTCGCTGGACGGGCTGGACGTGGGCGACGATGTGACCGAGTGCGACTCCGGCTGCGCCATCCTCGAGCCGTGCGACTTGGACGCCGACTTGGACGAGGTCGACGTGCTCCTGACCGAGGACGACGCCGTCGAGACCGAGCCACAGCCAACCGCCGCGTCGGTCCCCGCCACGATCCCCAACTCTGAGCGCGTGGGCCGCGCCATCGCCAAGGGCTGCGTCCGTACCGCCCGTGGCTCCACCAACGGCAACGCCGACGTCCACGCCTCGGTCGGCCGCAAGGCGGCTCCCAGGGCTCTTCAGTACGAGCAGAGCGAGGCCAGCCTGGAGCTTATCAAGACGCTCACCGAGAAGTCGGCGCTGGCCAAGGCGTCGCTCTTCTACCACTGATCCCTTCAGGCGCTCCAGTCGACTGCGCACATCATTATTATCATTATTATTAGTATTCACTCTGTACAGGCTTCTGAGCTCGCTCGGCGCCTGCCCGATGCGATTCCGCATGTCAATCGGCGCTTTAGTTAATGCAAAGTGATAAAGACTGTTCGTCTCCGTGTTGTCTCGTTCCTCTTTCGACGTGTCGTGAGCACACTGGGGCAGCAGAAGCACGAGGTTTCATTGACCGACTGTGTGCTCACCACTACACTCGCAAGGCAACTGGTGACACCACCGCCACCATCTCTTGATGGTATATGATATTTATAGCCACCAATTCAATCTCACCGCCGTCGCTGTCGATGTTCTCACCGCTCGTGCTCTGCATCATGGCGTCCACGAAGCTGGCGGTGACCAGCTTGGACCACGTGGACGGTGTCTCGTTCTCAGACGGCCCAGTCTCCTCAAAGTATTCATAGGACCCGATGGTCACACACAAATCATCACGTGCAGGTTCTACTCGACGGACTTGCGGATCGCTCGCGCGCTCTTACTGCAGAGATGACGTCGTCCCCTGCGCCAATGCAAAGCAGAGGCACGCACACGCTGCGAAGTCACCTCTCGGAGAACGCGTAGAGGTAGCACTATGGCGCGGTCCAATAGTGGAAGGCGACCGTCGAACTCGTGCACAGCCTCCATGTTGATCTTGGGGACATCGAAAGCGTCTCGTGGACGCTGTTGCGCACGAAAGACTCCTTTGGAAGGAGAGGCTCTGAGGCTGTTCGAGGGTGCCCTGTTGCATCTGACGATATGGAAGAGCGAGCCACCACATTGAACGAGCAGAGATCAAGGTCGAAAGGGTTGTGCTGGCCACAGGCAGCCGCCTCTGAGGGGCGACGCGACCTGCTGCTCTCTCAGCATCTTTGGCGTCGAGATAACCCAATGTCGCTAGTCGAACGGTGACCTTCAAGTCGGTTCGGTTCACACGGTCGTTAAGAAGCTGACCGCTTCCACGCCTCACTCGTTCCAGTAGACGACGCCGTCCATGATGCGCCTGGCCGTGCGGAAGACGGCGGCGCTGGCGATCTGGCGCGTCTCATCGTCCATGTCGACGTCCACCTGGATGCGTCCGCTTGGGTGCGCGATCGTCACCACGCCGTCTTGTACAGGCGTCGCCTCTAGCCGGGCGTGCACAATAGTACCGCGGAGCTTGGCGGCCGCGGCGGTGCACAGCGCAGCCGTCAAAGGGATGGCGCGGTGCGGCTGTCCGTCCGAGACGAAGCGCACCACCACGTCCGCGGCGCGCGCGTCCTGCGTCCTGCCCGAGAGCAGCACGTGCGTGGACGGCCGTGAGACGATGGCGATCTTGGGGATGGACCACGGCACGTGCTCCTCGCAGTCGGCAACGCCCATCATCACGGCGGCCTTGGTGCGCAGCGCCTCGAGCTGCTGCAGCTTGCCGGGCCGCGCGTTGAGGGCGTCGGGAAGGATCTCGCCGGGCAGACCCACGTCCTCGGCGTTGACGAACACGCAGGGGTTGGCCGCGTCGACGCACGAGATGGACACGCCGTCGACGAGGTCGCGCACGTTGCCCGTGGGCAGCAGCTGGCCCGTCTTGGAGCCCGCGGGGTCGATGAACCCGAGCTTGACGGGTGCGCCCGTGCCAGCGACGCCGTCGATGGCCTGGTCGCCGACGGCCAACGCTTCGCCGCCCGCCACGGGGAACGTGCTGTGGATGTACTTGCGCGTGTTGGTGTTGAAGATACGCACCGTCACGTCGCGCGCACGCGCGTAGTCGAAGTGCTCGCCCAGCAGCCGCGCGTTGAAGGCGAACGGCCCGACGGCCGCGCTCATGTTGCCGCAGTTGCTCGTGCGGTCCACGACGGGCGAGGAGATGCCGACGCTCGCGAACGCATAGTCGACGTCGGCCCGCGGGTCGCCCGCGCGCGGAGAGACCACGCAGACCTTGGACAGCGACATGATGCCGCCACCGAGTCCGTCGAGCTGCCGGCCGTTCGGGTCCGGCGAGCCCATGACCTGGAGGAAGATGCGGTCGCGCGCGGCCTCGTCCGCCGGCAGTTCGGACGCGGCGAACATCACGCCGCGCGAGGTCCCGCCGCGGTAGTAGCTCGCGCGGGTCGCGCGCTGCGTCGACAGGCCGGGGAGATGCATGGCGGCGGCGAGCGAGCTCAGCTAGCTGTACGTACTCGTCAAGGAGAGCGGTCAACTGAGGGATATGTGGATCTCAAACAAGAGATTGTGAGCTGCTAGACTCATGTTGAAGCTAGGGTGGCCTTGTGTGATGTCTGACACATTAATTACTCAACTCTAGTCTGAATAATAATATGGTCAACATAATTTTAGGACGAGCGAAAACGAAATGAAAACTCCCGCGCGCGCAATTCGTCCTTGTGGCGGGAACGAGCCAGGAAGGCGACCGACCGCCCCGTCGAGGCAGACGCGCGCGCGCGGTTGCTCGCTGCGACTGCGACTGCAGTGCCGCCCCAACGCCGGCTACAGTGCGCAGCCCACTGTGCCTTCGCCTCTTGCCCTGCGCCTCTATGGAAATGGCGGGAGCGTCAACAGAGGCGGTCGCGTCGGCAACGGCCAACAAGGAGAACGCGCCACCCGTACGCCTTGTTTCTATCTCTCTTATCCCCTGTATGCGGTTCTTATATGCGCGCGGGCCGTAACGTAACGTCCCGTATCAGACGGCGCAGGTCGTGGGCGAGCGGGACAGCTTGTTCGGCGCGCGCGTGCGCAAGAGCTTCGGCTCGCGCTTCTTCTGGGGCTCGGTCGCCGGGCGCTACGTCGTGGCCGGCGGCGCCTTCTACAAGGTGAGCTTCGACGATGGAGACGTGGACGTGTTCGCCGCGAGCGAGGTCATGGAGGACGTCAAGCAGGTGCGCCCGACACGCCTTCGTGCCACTGGCTATCGCTGTGCGCCGGTCTTCACGGCGCTCGATTTGCGGTTACAGGCCCGGCGGCACGCCAACGAAGATAAGCTGCGGCCGACAGAGGCGGGCAGCTCGCCGCAGACGCCGTACCAGGAGGAGATGCGGCGCCCGACGCTCAAACGCAAGCGGGACGAGTCCGGCGAGGGCGACATCCGCGTGCGGCTCTGGGGCCAGCGGCTGCACGCGTCCATCTACACGAGCGACGACCGGCAGACGTACGTCAAGGACTTTTTGCCGATGGAAGACGGGCAACCCGGCGAGCTCGAGTCCTCGGGGCTCGTCAACGTCGGCGACTGGATTATCGCCGTGAATGGGAAGAAGACTGGCGGGATGGCGAGCTGGGAGATCTCGGACGTGATCCGCAAAGCGCGCCGGCCGCTGTGGCTCGTGTTTGCGCGCGGGGATGGCACGATACCGCCCCTCAAGCCCGTGGCGGCAGGGCAAGACGGCACTGAACGAGCAAGCAACGGCACTTCTGTGAACGGAGGGCCTGCGCCGGCAATGCCAGCGCTGAGTGGCCCAGTGACCGCCCCGGCGTCTTCTGGCACGGCACACCCTTCCACAGGAAGCGGACACGGATCGACCAGCAGGAGTGGTGCTCCCGCGGGACATGCTCCGAGCACCTTGTCATTCCCACGATCGGACAGTGCCCGAGCTGGCCATGTGGTGATAGGCGCGAACCTTCTTGGCCCCGCCACGGCTACTCACGCCCCACGGACGACGCATGGGGGTCTGCGAATCCCTAGCGGCTCGGATTTTATCGTGAATCGACCGTCGGAAGGGTTCCAAGCGCCTGCTGGAGAGCCTGTACATGGCGTTCAGCCTCCTAACAGCCAGCTCTACCCAGAGATCCAGCACTCGACACCAGACCATCCCCACGCCGACGCTCTCGCAGCAGCTGCTGCCGCCAACAGCAAGATGCTGCATCTCCGCGATGCGCTTCTAAAGAGGCAGCAGGAGCAGCAGGAGCGCCACGAGCGGATGCACCATCAGCTCCATCGCATGGGGCCCAACATGCCGACGAACGGCTTGGCCGTGGGTGCCCCGCCGCCTCCGGTCGCCTCTGCTCCACGCCAAGCGCCCTTGACCCAGTGGAACTCGCACTCCCACATGGCATCCACCGCCCTGGTGCCGGCCTCTTCCAACAACATTGCAGTAGCCCAAGCAACGGGAACCCCTTCCTTGTTGGTGGCGACGTATCCCATGTCGTTCACGTCGTGGACGTCAGTGCCACACCAGCAAGGGTGGTCGGCCGCTCCAGCCCAGCATAGCTACGTCATGTCGAACCCTGCGCCACCGCCAGTGTACTCGAACCAGTACCCCGTGGCGAGACCGCGCTTCGAAGTTGTCGACGGGGCATCGGAAGGCCAAGCGAATGCCCGCAAACAGACCCCGTCACCTCCCCAAGCGTCAACCACCCATGCGTACAGCAATACTGGACCAACGAGCTCGACCGAGGCGACTTCACGAACGACGTCGACCACGACTGCAGCTCACTCGGCAACTTCGCATGACGAGCCAGAGCTTGACATGGACGACGACGCGGCGGCCATCGCCGCTCTGGCAGAGGTGTCGCCCTCCAAGGAGGCGTCCGAGGCCGCTCCTGTCCCAATGTCGTTCCTGACGCCGACAACATCGAGCGACAGCGACAGTGCGGAGACCACGGCAGCGCCAACCGCCCACGCGCCGATGGTCGAGGGAGACAACTACTTTGTCGTGACAATCCAAAAGCCGCGGCTGTATGTGACGCTCGGCAACGTAGACAAGCACGTGGCGGTGACGTCGTTCGTGCAGAACGAGAGCGGCGAGACGGGGGAGATCGAGGAGAGCGGCAAGGTGCTCGTCGGCGACTTGATTGTTGGCGTCAACGGCGTCCGCCTGGGCTCCAACATGTCGCCGTCGCAGTTGGCGCACCTCGTCAACACGACGCCGCGCCCGATGTCCATGTGGTTCAAGCGTTCGTCCTGGGACGCTTTGCTAGGATCGACGTAGGGTTGGTTGTAAAGGAACGAACGCAAGTGCGCAGTGAACGCAGTAAACGCAGTGGGGTTGAAGCAAAGCAATGCGTCGTATTGATTGGCGCCAACCTTGGGAGGTGAAGTAGCTGCCGTATTGCAGTCGGAGTTCCTAAAGTGTCGCGTCATCAGTGTCATCGCCCGATCAGCTAGCTGGTCAGCGACAGGTGCGAAGGGAAACTGAAGGCAACCTTCTCTCGCGTCGGGACGTGATTGAAAACGAGTTTGGCTTGGCCGATTCGCGATGAGACCCTCTGTCCTTGCTCGTCCAGGCCCCTGTGAGCTTAGAAGAACTCGTCGAACTTCTGCATGGCCCCCGACACGGCATCCACGACTCTGCAGGACGGAGCATCAGAGTCAGTGCCAAGGGACGAGACGCTGCTCTCGGCCGCTCGCTCGCATTGAAGACGCACCTCGTCTCGTTCATCACGAAGACCGACCGGAAGCTACCCGACTCGTCGAAGCGCTGTGTGAACGTGCAAGCCGACAAGTAGGTTGGCTGTGAGTCGCTATGGCCAAGACAAACATCACATACGGAGCGATCACGAACGAACCTGGACGGTGCGCAGCCGGCGCGAGTTGTCAATGATCGTGATCGACTCGACCATAATCGGCGAGCCTACCACATGTGCACCACAAGTTACAAACCCGGACGGCAACACAGCAACTCGAACTCGCCTGTTATCGTACCAGAACGCTTGGACGTCGCCGTCAGGATCAAGAGGCTCGTGCCGATCTCCTGCATCGTGATGT
>JAADXZ010000440.1:0-21649 GCA_023338055.1 Phytopythium mirpurense | reverse complement strand
GACGACGAGCTGCAAGTTGCGACTAGAGATGACGGTGAGCTTATCCAGCGACCGCCCCTGCTCAAGTGGGCGGTGGCTGGGCGCAGTCGCGACGCACTCGCCCGTGCTCTATCGAGTCTCGAGGGCCTTCTCCCAAGCGCGACACGCGAGAGACTGTCCGCCATCCCCATACTGATCGCCGACGCCCATGACAAGCCGTCGCTAGAAGCCATGGTGGACGCCACGCGCGTGGTCGTGTCGACGGTCAACCCGTTCATTCTCCACGGCTCGCTCCTGGTCGAGGCGTGCGTCGAGCGCGGCGTACACTACTGTGACGTCACGGGCGAGATGCTGTGGGTACAGCGCATGACGCAGCGCTTCGACCGCCGCGCCAGAGAGACGGGCGCGGTCGTCGTGCCCTGCTGCGGCTTTGACGCGGTCGTGGCCGACGTGGCGGCGTTTGAGCTGGCGAGTCGCTTAGTAGGCCAAGGACGACGCTGCTCCGCTGTCCGCTTCTTCCTCACGGGCTCGCACGGCGGGTTCAGCGGCGGCTCCTTCGCGAGCGCCATCGCGCACGTGGCGGAGGCTCGGACGACCAGAGACGGGTGGAAGACGCTCGGAGACCCGCTCATGCTCTGTAAGAGCGAGGATCGCCCGTACGGCCCAGCTGCCAGCAGAGAGAGGGACAGCGATCGCTGGATCCCACAGAAGGAGCGCGAGCTCGGCGGCCGCGCGTCCTCGGCGTTCTTTGGCGCCGTCGTCAACAAGCCGGTCGTGTACCGCAGCAACCTGCTGCTGGGCGAGCTGTACGGTCGCCGGGAGACGTTCCACTACCACCACCGGATCGCGATCGGCGGGCTGTGGACGCAGTGGGGGCTCGCCGTGTCCATGTTCTGGCTCGGAGGCATGCTGTATACCAAGTTTGGGCGGTGGGCGCTGCGTCTGATGGGCCCCAAGAGCGGCAGCGGTCCGTCCGAGAGCGTCATGCAGAGCGGGGGATTCTCCGCGACAGCCTTCGCGTACGCAGAAGATGGCAAGTTGGCGGCGCGCGCCGACCTTGCTGGACACGGAGACCCGGGGTTCCTCCTAACCAGCCAGATTCTTGGAGAGAGCGCTCGCTGCCTCGCCAAGCGGGAGCGTCCTCCGGTGGAGCGTGGAGGCTTCCTTACCCCGGCGAGCGCGTTCGGGCACCAACTGACCGCCGCACTCGCCGCGAAGGGCATCGTCTCCATGGACATTCGCGATGTGTAGGGATGGTTGACTGGCTGGTGGCCGTCGCGACTGCAACTTGAGTGCTTCCTACGATAGCGCACAGAATGAATGCAAACATAAGAATGTTGGTCACATAGTCAGCTGCGAACCTACTGAATATTTCGTCACTAAATCGAGGGAGGTCATTCGTACGTTGTCTCCGCTAAGTTCGATTCACTGCGGAGCTACCGGCGGTAGCTGCCGCATTACCGTGCACACAAGGCAGCGATACAAGAGGGAGGAGGGAGAGACTCCCGAGGGGCGCAGCGGAGCGGCGGAGGAAGCAGCTCGCGCGCGCAGCGACCGACTCACTGCGCTCTGGGCAGCCATGCTGCCGATGATCAAGCTGGGAGGGCTGGTGGCGCGCACGCTGACCAAGCCGCTGGCCAAGAAGGTCAAGTCGCGCGCCAAGGTGGACCCGCGGCTGAAAGCCGTGTGCCACGCGCTCGGCCAGCAGCAGCACCGGCTGTCCATGCAGCTGCACATGGGCTTCCGCGGGATTGCCAACTACACGATCAAGGAGCTGCCGGCGGACCAGGCGGTGGACCAGGGCTCGGACCTGATGGGCGAGATCATCATCTTCTCGGTCGCGCTGGGCGCCGCCTCGCTCGAGTACTCGCGCACGAGCGCCAAGACGAGGGAGAAGGAGCGCATTGCGCATGAGCAGAAGCTCCAGGAGGAGCGGGTGCGGCTGTTGCGGGTCTGGTAATGGCTCCCAAGCGCGCACAAAAACTAACGCTCGTGATGGCGTCAAATGTGGACCTGAACAGGAGTTAGAAGCGCGGTTCGAGTACTTGGAGTCCCAGGTCCAGTGGCTCGGGGAGAAGCTTGGCGAGGTGGCGCAGATCCTCGAGGACGAGCTGAACACGTCCCAGTCTTTGCGGAAGAACGGAGGCAGCAGCAGCAGCAGCAGCAGTGTGCAGGCCGAGTCGCCGAGGGAACCGCATCGGCGTCTCGCCGCAGGGATGGCGCTACAGGGCGAGAGTATGCACGTGGGCATCGACATTGACGACAAGACGGCTCAAAGCCTGTCTTCGTCGGTCTACAGCGCCGTCGCTGGATCCTACGCCGCCGTCGCCTCACTGTTCAAATAGAGTACGCAGTTGGAGCGCGACGAATCGAGGTGGCAGGCTGCGTGGGTGTGTCGACAGGATGTCTTCAATCGTGGACAGGTCGCATCCAGTATGGTCGGTGACTTGTCGCGTCTCCTAGTAAAGCCCCATGGCCTTCTTGACGTCGGCCATGGTGGCTTCGGCCAGCTCGGAGGCCTTGGCGGCGCCGTCGGCCAGCACGGCGTCAATGAATGCCTGGTCGGCCTCGTACTCCCTGATACGCACGCCGATTGGGCAAATCCTACACAAACGAGCAAATGAGCACAGCAACGGTCAGAGAATTCACTGATGGACGACCAAGAGAGAAGCTCGTGGACGCTACATACGAACGTACCGTGCAATGACGGCGTCGGCGACGCTCTGCTTGAAGGCGCCGGTCTGGAAGTCGGCGTAGCGCGCTGCAAGCTGCTCGACGCTGTCGCCCGTGACGACGCTCGTAATGTCGAGCAGGTTGGAGATGCCTGGGCGGTCCGCCTTGTTGTACGAGATGCCGGCGACGGCGTCCGTCTGGGCCTTCATAATCTTCTTGCGGATCATGTCGGCCGAGTCCGTCAGGTCGATGCGGCTCATGGCCGACGCGTCGCTCTTGCTCATCTTCTTGGTCGGCTCGCGCAGACTCATGATGCGCGCGAGCCCGGCCTGGTTCTTGTCTTCGACTACGGGGAACGGCTTGGGCAGGATCTCCTTCTGGCCATTAGCAAAGCGGTCGTTGAAGGTGGCAGCGACCTGGCGCGCGAGCTCAAGGTGCTGCAGCTGGTCCTCCCCCACGGGCACGTGCGTGGCGCGGTAGAGCAAAATGTCGGCGGCCATGAGCACAGGGTACGCGAGCAGTCCGAGCGCGCTCTCGCTCTTCTTGTCGGCCGACTTTTGCTTGAACTGCGTCATGCGGTTGAGCCAGCCGAGCGGCGTGACGCAGCCCAGGTACCACGCGAGCTCCGTGTGCGCACGCACGTCCGATTGTTTGAACAGGATGTTGCGCGACGGGTCGAGCCCCGCGCCGAGCAGCGACGCGACCATCGAGCGCACGCGCCCGGGCATGAGCGCCGCGTCGAACGGCACCGTGATCGCGTGCAGATCCACGACGCTGTAGAGCCGAGTGGTGGCCGCAGCGTCATCTCCGCGCTGCAGGTCCACCCACTTGGTGATTGCGCCGCAGTAGTTGCCCAGATGCGGCACGCCCGTGGGCTGAATGCCCGACAGCACGCGCGTCTCCCTCGCGGCGGTGGACAAGCGGGCAAGCGGCACGCCTGCGCGGTCGCTAGCGCGGTCGACAGAGCGACGGAGCGACGCGAGTGCTGGCGAATGCACTGGCGCGAGTGGTCTGTGTGTGCGGAGAGCGCCCGCTGACGACGACAAGCGCCGCATATTGCGCGAGAGCATGCGCCTGCTGCTGCTGCTGCTGAAAGGCGCACGAGCCGCACGCATGAATGTGGGGTGGTGAAAGCCAGAAACTGAGCGAAAATACCGGGTTTTGCTACATATCGGTATGAAAACCGGTACAAACCGCGATCACGTTAAGTACGTTTATGCTCATGAGTCATGATAATATGTTTGGGTTTGGTTTTTCGTTTGGAAACGGCCAAACTGCGTCTACTATGTATGGTACAGTACCATCCTGATGTGGTATATTCCTGGAGCAGCCGATACAAAAGACATCGTCTGGTTATGGCTGCGCATCAGAAGCGAAGCGTCCATGACGAGTGGAACGCAAGGCGATCGCCACTGCCATTGCCGAATATCAGAGAGTCGCCACCGACGGAAGCGAGTGGGCGCAAGTGAAAGACGCTCGAACGAATGGCGCGCGCGATGCGTACTTAGTAGAGGAGGTGGATCCGGAGAGGCGAAGTACCGTCGAGAACACCGAGGGATATCGCGACAGCCATTCGCTCGCTTCGAGCAGTCGTGGTGTTGTCGCCGGAGAGTGCGAATTCAGGGACAATCCTATCTTGCTCTCTCTATCCACGGAGAGACTTGGCGCGCTTTCGCTCCCACTCTGTCGTGAGGAGATCTATCAAGCAGCGTTTCGAACTCGCAAAATGTGTGCATATTAAACACAAATTGTCGCTATACGTACACAGCTTTCATGGAAAAGTGAGGGCTACTATTTTGATAATACCGTTTTAGTTACATCTTTTAGAATTTAATATATTGAGACGTGTCGCTGGCGTCAACGCAGCCAATGTAATTTAACAGATTTCAACTCTCAAAGTTAGTTCATTTCGGAATAATAATATATAACAGGCTATTGTGTTGTGAAAGGATTGTTGCGATCGACTGTACCTAAAGTTATCAATACATGAGCCAATCTCCACAACATTTTTTACGCTGGCTGCTTTACCGACATAGTCTTGAGAAAACCACGCGCAGATATGAGTGATGACTGGTATTAAGGATTTAGCAGCCCGCGTCGAAGCAAAGCGGTGCTCGAGCCTGAGCCAGCGTTAAATATTTTCCCTCTTAAAACGTTTCTGACGACTTTGAATGCGACCGTGTATCTATGAAACAACATTCAACGGATTCGTAGAGCGCGACGACGACAGCTGTAAACCCCATGCGGGAACATGAAAGCTCCAATTCGTTCACGCCCACAGATAGCTGTGTTCGCCAGTTTCAGATGACGCCAGCAGCCCAACATGTCTGAGGCTGGAATTCGTGTGTTTGTGGTTCACGATCGGCAGTCTATCGAGGTCGGACCGACCATAGCAAATAAACACGCTCGCTGTTGAAGCGGTCTCTAGGCACCAGTACTACGTAACAATTGTAGTATACTTGAGTGCAATCAAAACATATGTACACAATAGACGGCTGGTCGCCAGCGCATTTTGCATACCCACAGTGTCGCACCAGATGAATTTTCTTTTTAAAAAGCGGAGCAGTTTTGTAATGCTTCAGCACACAGTGCGCACATCGGTTGCAGTTTATTCAGCTCGGCGACACGCTTAGATGGATCCGAGCGTGCTATGCACTCACTGACGCATTTCTGTGATGGCTTAGTTGGATGCAATTGAACGATGGAATGACCAGCAGTTCACCGGCTTTACAGCACAGACCGCAAAGGATAAACATGTGAATTCGCAAAAGCAAGCGGCCATTGCGTGCGGCCGCGATATGCAGCGCACGCTGAGCGCAAACCACCCGTTTCGCTGGCATTGACGCCAGTCGGCAAACTGATGCAAAAACAGAAATTGTGTAAAATGTTTTTCAGTCTTATGCAGTTCTTCGAGGTATGCTGTTTTCGAGGTGTGGTGTGCATCATCCACTCCAGTTGACCATGCTTTTGCGAAACTTGGACTCATTTTTCGCTTTACCCGATCCCTTTGGAGGACAGCGCAAACAGGTGGGCTAGAGGAAGATCCTCCAATCTATACATTCCTCAAGAGTAGAGGCGTGGCGTCAGTTTCTTTAACGTCGTCTTGAACAAGCCCTCACAGCGGCGCAAGCTCATGACTCGGGCGGAAGCTGAGTGCTTGCGGCTCCCATTGGTTTTGTGAGGTGAAGGTGCACCAAGAGCCAGGTCGCCCTGTCTGACGTGGGGACGTTTTCAAGCGTGCGACCACACAACCCGTAGAACCGTCGAGGAATACGTGCCGCACACCCACGGTACGTACCGTAAACGACCGATCGATCGATCAGCCAGGCCGCCTGGCTGCCGCCAGCCGCCCACCAAAGTCCAAACCTGAAAAAGCAACCCACTCCGCAAGTCCTCCCCTCGCGCCGGCTTTTCTCACTTGTCATTAGCAAAGATGCCGAACTCCCCGCACGCCGCCCAAGCCGCCGCCGTCGCTGCCGCTGGTGGCCCGTCCTTCAGCGACGATGACCACGAGGCGATGAAGAAGCAGTGGCAGACCAACCTCGAGATCGACCTGCTCAAGTCGGCGTGGATCCGCAAGGACCGCGAGAGCCAGGCCCAGATGCTGTCGGCCGGCAAGTGAGCCCGCCGCGTCGAATAATCTCTGAAGCGCCCAGGCTCAAGAGTACGACGATGAGCCCGAGCGATCACGGAGAAGGCCGAAGACTGAAGAGCGAGGACGAGATGATGGACGGCAGGATCAGATGTGGCGCGGCGCACCGCCGCTGCCCGTCGCGGGAGACGAGTGGGCGCGATGGCGGGCAACGACGCACGCGCATGGGGCGAGCGCAGCGCGGCGTCTGCAAAATACGCGCGTGTATAGTAAAGAACGCCTCACCAGCGTGCGCGCCAGCCCGCCTCGCCCCGCGTGCCCGACATCCGACTGCCCGACCGATTCCCTTCGTTTTGGACTGCTTTCCTGTCGACGAGACATCGAGCTCGCCGTGGAAAGGGGCGCATGGCGCCCTCTCTGCATCAGACTCGGAAGACTAGCTTCCCCCTAGGCTCGTTTTGTTGGTTCATTTCCTTAGCAAGCCCGCGCCAGCAAGTAGTATTTAGATTCGCATAAGTTATGAAAGCATTTCCCTTTTCCCACCCACTCCACCTCTTTGAGCTGTAGAGCCATGCATGCTTCTGCATGGGCGTAGAAGATGATCCCTCTCACTTGATTGCTCCTGAACCAACGTGCGCGCACAAAGGATCAGAGCCTGCTCGATTATATTCAGTCAGCGCCGAGTGTCGGATCTCTACGGACGGATCCGCGAGGGTGCGACCCCGCTTCTTCCAACCAATCCACGTGTCGTATGTGGGATCGCGCTCCCTCAAGGAGCGCCAACACGTCATATAAGCTGGCGGCTCTTTGCTTGAAGAGGCGCGTGCGACGGTACCGTTCATACTGCGTGTAATTGTGCCAAATCTGCGACGGATAGCGGTCGCATGCATACGGGTGGGAGGGCAGATGGAGCGACGCCATCGACCCCCCACACAGGATGCATACACGCTGTCCCCCACTTGCGCAAGGCGGGGAGTCACAATCCAACTTCGCCACCCACACTCATGCCTCAACTCGAGTGTTTGCCACGCCGAGTGCTTGTGGTAGCTTTGATGCACTGAACATTACAGTACTGAACACGTCAATTTTTGTGCGCTGTCAATTGCAAACGCACCCCAGAGCCTCGAAGCACCAGAGGGCGGAAGGCAAACGGGACGCGCGTTCTTGTTCCTCTGCCGCGGCGGTGTGACGGACGATCAACAGCAACGTATATACGCTAGCTCATGCATGGTATTCACTTTGCCCTCGCAATTGGACGCACAAGTCGCAGCATATGATTGAACGAGTTGATCGACACTTCAACTCGGAGGTGCCCTTGTACTAATCACAATATGGTAAGTGCAACTCAAGCCATTCAACCAACGAACCCAGCACCCAAAGTCATCTTGCTCTGGCTTCTTTCATGTCCTTTCTGGCGTCGGCAACTCGGCAGACAGGCGTCGCCGCCTGGATGTTGCAATGCAGGCATGGGTTCCAACAGCGACTTGATGTGGCCCACAAGATGAATTTTTCACGCCTCGTGCGTGCTGCTGTCCCAGTGTCGCTTCGTGAACGAGCTGAACAGTTTAACGCTGAATGATGGCGGTTGCAGGCAGTGAGGGGTCGTACTGTACTGTACTTGCAAGTTGCTTAGCAACCTGCGACGAAGCACTGGCGCAATTGTTTGTTGGCTGAATGGGTGTCGTCGCCGATGGACGAAGAAGCAGTCGATTGAAGGTCTCTGCCCTCGAGAGCAACGTCGATTCGCTCGGTTTGATTAACTATCAAAGCCGACAGCCTTCATTCGACATTGCATTATAAAATCGCTCCAGGCAACAATCAACAGGCTTCAACTTCAGCTTTTTCTTATTCCTAGGTTCGCACCACGCAAAAGGCGAACTTTTATACCGGTCTATGAGTAATAAACCGGTTAAGATCGTACCGGTATTGTACCGGATCTATTTACAATATTGCTGCTTGTAAAGTTCGCACGTACCAAGCGTCAGTTCGTAAAGTTCGCACGGTTTGTCCGACGGCGGACGGCTACAGCTCAAGAGCACAAATGGTTGACACTCCTCCTCCTCAGCAGGATCTGCTGCTCTTGGCATTAGTCGTAGCGGTCGATCGGTCCTCCTTGCCATCCGCCATGCAACCGGTTCGCGGGCCGCCCATGCTCACTCTCGCCGGCCTCGACCCGTCCGGGGCCGTCGATGCGCAGCAGCGGGCGCAGTCGCCGACGATCTCAGCGGCGCAGGCCAAGGCCCCCTTGTCGCCTGCGACGGTCACCTCGGCCCCCCTCTCTTCGAACGTCGGCGCCAAGCCCGTCATCAAGATGGAGCACTTCTTGGCCGGCGGGAGCCTGTCGCCGACGACGCTGGCGCTGGCGCTGGCGCCCGTCATGACGGCTGGGGGCAAGCCGGTCTTCCGCTGCGCCTTCCCCGGCTGCGGGCGCGAGTTCCAGCTCAAGGGCAACCTCAAGCGGCACCTCAACATCCACAGCGGCGAGGCCAAGTTCCGCTGCGCCTTCTGCAACCGCGCCTTCCTGCGCAAGGCCGACATGGAGGTGCACACGCGCGTGCACACAGGCGAGAAGCCGCACGCGTGCCGCTTCCAGGGCTGCGGCCGCAGCTTTGCGCGCCGCTCCGACTTGCTCAGTCACGAGCGCACCCACACGTGCGTCTCCCTCGCTCAGTGCCTTCCTTCCTGTGTATGATGTATGATGTAAAGCCGCGCTCTGATCCGTCTCGTCGCGGCGTCTGCTGCGCGTGTGGCGATGCTATCTATACAGGGGCGCCAAGCCGTTCGCGTGCGCGTTCCCAGGGTGCGATCGGCGGTTCGCGAGGAAGTTCGACCTGCACAAGCACCAGCGCATGCACGAGACGCCGGCCAAGAGCAAGGCGAGCGTCACCAAGAAGCGGCGGCTGGCGTCGTCGACGGCGTCGTCGTCGCCCTCTTCGTCCGCGTCGACGCCGTACGCGTCACCCAACCCGAGGCCCGCGGCCGAGCCAACTGCTGGCGCTCGAGCGAGCACTACTACTAGCGCAGCAGGACCCAAGGGCGCGGTGCGCCAGTGCGTCCAGTGCGGGACGCCGGCTCCGACCGCCGCGGCGCGAGCCGCGCCCGGCAAACAAGCCGTGCGCTACGAGCTCACGTGTACGGAGGACCACGTGCACAGTCCGCCGGCGTGCTTCGCGGCGCTCAACGTGGCGGACCCGATCGACGACTTTTTGGCAGACGAGGACACCCCAGACCTGCGCTCGCTGTCGCTGCTGGACCTGAGCGCGCCGTCCATCGGGCCGTGCGCCCAGTCGGGCCACGTGTTCCCCCCGGTACCGACTCCAAGTGGACTGCTAGGCGTCGACCCGGCCCCGGCTGTTGCGGAACCCATGGCGTCTCCAGCTTTTGGAACGGCAGTCAGTGGGTTTGGCGCCTTGTCGACCGGTATGGAGCGTCCTCCAGCGTCCTCTGATGTCCACGAGCTGGCTCCGGATGTCGTGATGGACGGAGGAGCCGCCCGCTTCGACGCAATAGCGGCGCCAGGGATGTCGGAGACCAAGACGGACGGGCGCAAGCTGACGCTCCAGGACATCATGACGCTCTCGGCCCGCCCAGAGCCGCCATTGGCCATGAGCAGCGCTGCTACCGGGTGCCAAGGGACGACTCCAGCGCCGGCAATGGCCGTGTGTGTGCCCGTAACAACACAAGTGGCCGCCGACCCGGCGCTCAGCTACGCGCGCCATAGCCGCTCGTGCGGCCACCTGTCGATCCAGCACGGCAACCACCGCGACTACGTCGTGCAGAACCACTTGGTGTGTCAGGACAGCGTCAAGAAGCTAGGCGAGCGGTCGCGCAGCGGCAGCAACTGCAGCAGTACTGGCGCGCCAAGTGCGGCAGGGGGCGGCTCGGCCGCAGGCAAGAAGTGGGCGCCCAAGGACTCGCACGGCCCTGGCTGCGGCCACCTGCCCGTGCGGCACCACGACCACATCGACTACGTGGTCGAGGACAACCTCTTCTGCCAGCGCGAGGGCTGGCTCGACGACGCCGACAACATTGAGCTGCTGGACGACGACTTCTGGGCCTTCTACGGCGCCATCGGGTCGCTCAACCCGGACGAGCAGCAGCCCAAGGACGCCGAGAAGCCGGGCAACGGGTCGGCGACCGTGTGAAGAGCATGGTGCGGCGGCGTGTGCTGTGCGACATCCCCGTGGAGCTACTGTACTAGTTCTCTCTCGCTCTCTCTCTCTCCAAGCGGTTCGCTCCCGATGTATCCGTCCGTGCATGTGTGTCAATGACCCGCTACTCGTCTTGGTGCCCAGCCCTCGGCAGCACGCTGGGACCCGTCAACGGCGCGACGGCGACGGCCTTGCGGAGCATCAAGCTCTTGCTCGACGCCTTCCACGCCCGCTGGAGCTTCGCGTCGCGCTCGCTCGCCGCCGAGGACAGCCGCGCAGACGACGTGCGCGCGATCGTGCCGGTCGCGCGGGTCGTTCGCCGCGCGCTCGAGCGGGCCTTCTCGCGGATGGTATGCAGCAGGCACATGGCGAGCGTCACGCGGTTCCACAGCGCCTGGACCTCCTCCCAGTCGAGGCCCGTCGCGTAGTGCAGCGCCAGGAACGGGTACTCGTGCGTCGCGTACAGCACGTACAGCGCGACCTCCTTCTTGCGCGTCGCCAGCGCCGCGCAGACGCCCTTGGTGAGCGACGCGAAGTAGAAGCGGAAGGCGAAGACGAACAGCAGCGCCACGTCCTCCAGGACGTAGTCGGACGCGTCCAGGCCGCCCAGTCCGTCGTGCGTCGCCAGCTCGACCACGTCCTTGACGGCGATCACTAGCCCAATGTATGAGAGCCCCTCGGCGGCCAGCGCCGCGAGCCACAGCGACCGGATGCGCATCTTCTTGTTGATGCTGCGCCCGATCATGGCGATCTGCGCCAGAAACGTGAGCACCGACAGGATCTCCGAGATCTTGGCCAGCCGGTTCACGACGAAGTTGTCCGGGTGCGCGAGCGGGACGAGCACCGCGAAGCTGCCGAAGCCGCAGAAGAGCAGCAGCTTGACCGACCGCTGGCGGTGGCGTTTGTGGTACATAGCGGCCAGGTACTGGAAGAGCGAAAAGTTGATGAGTAGCGACAGTGGCAGGCACACCAAGCGCCCGTACCAGTCGAGGTGCTCCTGCGTGATCGCCATGCCGGCGAAGCGCTGCCTCTCGTCGCTCGTTCCTATTGTGGCGGTTGTTGTCGGAGTCGTGTTCATGTACTGCAGTGGGAGCTCCGACGAGGACGCTGGCCGGGTATTGATAGCGTCGCGTCCTGGGCATGGAGGCTATTGTTAGTTGGATGAGGCAGACAGACGGGGGAGTGGGGGAGCTGGCTGCTGCTGGTCTCGAGTGCGGGTCAAATGCTCTCCAGCGCTGTAGTATTTGCGGTCGCTCCTGCAGCCGACTCGACCTACCGGCGTCAGTGATTCCCTCCCTTTGGGAACCCAAGGCCACCCAACGATCCAGAGATCGATCGATAGACATGCGCACCGGCTCATACCTCTTGTCCACCGGCGACGCTCGCAAGCCTTGCACCGCAGCCTTTAATTGGGTCCGACGAGGCGCGTGGTCTCTCCGAGCGAGCCGCTGCCTTGCGCAAGGCGCACTTCGCGGAAGGACGGGTTGAACGCCCACGCGAGGCCGTTGAGCAGCCCCTGCGAGTAGAAGCACACCTCCGACAGGTAGAGGAGGGCCGAGGAGGAGCGCAGGAGCCCAAAGACCCAGCACCAGCCCAGCAGCGTAGGCAGCGCGAACGCCACGATGGTGGCCATGTTGGTCGACAGCAGCTGGCCCGTGGCGCGGCGCTGGCTTTGGCTCGAGGCGGGGATCGCGACCTCGTCAATGCCCTGCTTGGTGCGGTGCACGGCGAGGAACGCGAGCGCCAGCACGAACGTCGACGGGAGGTAGAAGAGCAGCAGCCGCGCCCACAGCGGCGTGTGCTCGATGAAGCACAGGCGGCACGGGCCGAGCCCATCGGGGACGAACCCAATGGCGCCCGTGATGAGCGTGAACAAGCCCGAGAAGGAGGCGCAGCCCCAAATGGCGAGCAGGTACGCGATCCGGTACTGGAGCAGGTCCGCCCGGGTCCAGTGCACGACGCGGAGGAGCTCGATCGCGATCGCCGCGCTGAAGAGCAGCACGGCCGTGCCGAAGAACTGCTCCGTCGCGCGGAGGAGCGCGCAAAAGACGGCGCGGAGCTGGTACGAGCGCCAGATCCCGCCCACCCAGAGCGTCACGTTGTACATGAGCGTCGACGTCGACAGCCAGTAGAGCAGCGTGAAGGCGCGCTTGTTGCGCAGCTCGGAGTACTTGACGAACGACGCGACGATGAACGCCGAGCCGAGCAGCGAGACGCCCGAGAAGAAGAGCACGACGACCGAGTGCGCGTCCAGCTCGTACAGGTCGAAGCTGTTGTCGACGAAGGCCGGCATACGGGCGTCCTCGCCTCCGTCCTGGGCGGCCGAGTCGACGCCGCACAGTGGCGAGTCCTGCGCGCACGCAAAGCCAATCTGCTTCTTCTGCACGTCGTAGAGCGAGTAGAACTTCTTCATGAACACGTCGCCGAGCACCCACATCTGCTGGCCGCTCGGCTGCACCAGCACGATGCACGTAGCGCCCACGCACAGCGTGTAGTCGGCGCCCTCGAGCACGTAAAAGTGCTCACCGCCAATGCCGATGCGCATCGGCGGGAACATTTGCGGGCCGCACAAAAAGCACTGGAAGCCGTACTGCACGAACCCGCAGTAGCAGCCCTTCTTCTGCGCGTAGCTCGCCACGTCGTACAGGAACTTGAGGTAGAGCGCGCCGGGGATGCCGATCAGCGACGTGCCAGAGTCCACGAACGCGACGCAGTCGTCCTTGCACAGGTTGCCGTTGCCGCCAATGCGGACGCTGTGCATCTGGACGCGCCAGAACGTCCACATGCCGTACTGCGGCAGCACACTCGTCATCTGCCACTGCGCCTTGATCGAGTCCATGTACGCGCCGTCATAGCCGCCAATGTGCAGCTCCGAGCCGTTCGAGTTGGGCGTCGGGCTCAAGTAGAACGCAAACACCGAGTCGAGCGACGGGTACTGCTCTAGCAGCAAAAAGAACAGCGGCGGGTGCGAGAACGTCGACAGGCCGTCGAACGCGAGGCCAAGCAGCCCGTCCGCCTTCATGCGCGCCATCGACGCCTCCTCGGCCGTCACGACGCCCACGTCCGCGCCCTTGACGCGAAAGTCCGCCACCTGCACCACGTCCTGGCCGAAGCGGCCGCTCACCTTGCCGCTTCCGTACTGGACGGCGAAGCGGTCGTCCTCCTGGCTCTCGAACGTCGACGACCGCGACCGGTTGAAGCGCGCGACGCCCGCGCACTTGGCGCACGCGCCGCTGGGCACCCACAGGTCGGACGAGCCCGTGTCGAAGCACACGAGCACCTCCTGCGGCGGGGAGCCGATCTGCACCGGTCCGTAGAACTGGAACTCCATAAAGTTCTCGAGCGGCACCAGCCCCTGGCTCTCGAGGTCCAGCGCGCTGTGTAGAACGTCCGCCATCGGGTCCCCGCGCAGTCCAAGGGGAGAGACCCCCGCGGCGTGGCGCCTCACGCCTGCCAGCACCTCCTCCGCGTCCAAAGCTGCCTTCAAACGGTCTGCCGGCGCTTCTCCCTGCTCCAAGGAGGCGGTAGCGGCCGTCGCCGAGGAGTGGAAGTGGAGCAGCTCGGACGCGCTCCGGTGGGCTTCCTGCGCGCGCAACGGGACGCGCAGCAGCTCGCCGGCCGCCGCGGCAGCCAGCGACGGCGCCAGCGCCGCCAACAGAGCCAGCAAGCGCATGCTGGACCAGCGATGACGGGGGGCGACGGCGCGGGCGGGAGAAGGGCGAGGAAGAGAACTCGCGCTCGCCGGTTGGGTGGGCTTGGATTCGATTGTGAACGAAGGCGGGGGAGGGCGCGTCGTCTGGGTTTTTGGTCCGTGGGAGTTTGCAAAAATGGCACAATAGAATGATGGTAATCATTTTTTTGCATAATTTGTACCCATAAACGGAAAGTTTGTGGGATTAAAGGAACTGCTTTTGGCGAGATTGGAGAAACTAAGACCTGGATACAGACAATTTTGACGTGCTCATATACAAACAAACTCCTCAAATAGTCCAAGGTCGGACTAATAACTGTGAACAGTTATATTCAATTGCACAGTAAATGTCAAATATGTATCATATATTAGGATACATTCATTTACAGAATATCATAATATAGTGGAGAACAATTTGATCTGTCTGTACTGAAATACCGCATGTCGCATACATGTGACATGCTACGTACTGTATCGTGTCTTCAAACAAAATGAGGCTTACTTTACATGTTGCCGACGGCCAGCGGCGCACGCCGGCATGTCGAACGTGCCGTCCAGGCCGAGCGCCACGTCCAGCGTGACGGTGTGCAGGATGTCCGTCCAGCAGACCTGGTACCACTTGTGCTCGAGCTGCTCCAACTCGACGCTGAGCTTGGCCGACACAGTGAGCGCACCGGAGAAGTCGGCGCTGAGCTGCAGCGAGTCGCCACTCGTCACGTTGATGTGGCACGGCACGACCGTCGTGAAACCCGAGACATTGAGCGACTTGAGCGTCGGCGTGGTGGCGACCGTCGAGCCGAGCAAATCGACCGGCTCGACTAAGAGGACCTGGTCCGAGACCGCCAGCGGGTCCGGGAGGAAGCCCGAGAGCAGATCGGCGCTCACGGCCAGGCCCAGCACCGCGTGAGCGTCACAAAGTCGGCCGCGCGCTCCGTAAAGTTGACGCTGACGCACTGCGACTGCGCGCTACTGAGACCTCAGGCGGGAAGAACCCGGCGCGAATTGGCTCGTACCGGTAGCCCACAGTACTCTACGCCAAGCGTCGAGTCGCCTCGTTCTCGGCGTTCCCAGTCGCACTTGACGCATTTGAAAGGTGGCAATGGCCATCGACGCCTGCTGCTGCTGGCTATGCCTGGCAGCGCACCGCCGAAGAGAGCTGCAGGAGACAGCAGTCCAACCATGTATGTAGGCCTGAAGAGATGCCATCAGCTCGTGTCGTGCACTATATGTACAGCAGGGGGTGACCGCCAAAACACCCGCGGGAAGCGCCTCCTGCAGCCGTTCGAAACGCGATCGATTAGTCCAGCGCTCCTATCATTGACTCTGGTGAGGCTCACCTCCTCGTGCGATATTGTTGAGCGTGGCCATTGAAGAAGGAAGCTGCTTCAACCGAGACGAGCCCCTCGTTGCGTGGACTTTGCAGTCTGTTGAAGGCTGCCTCGAATCAGGCACTCCAACTCTCGGGAGGAATGGAAGGCCGGGGCGTTCAAGTCTGGGGGGTGACGGCCATGACGAGGCGAGTCGCCGTGATGATCCACGCGGCGTAGTATTTAATAGCAGGCGGCTCCAAAGTTGTTGGCGATCGAGTCGATGGCGCTCTGGAGAAGCGACTTGGCGAGCAGGTCAATAGCACGACCACGAAGGCCGTGCTCTTTGTGTTGAGCTCCGGAGCCAATTAGTACCTGAGGAAGGTACCATATTGACGAGCTCTGCGACGAAGGAGATCAAGCTGCCGAACGTGAAGGAGACGCTCACGATTGATGGGGGCATGACCGCAGTCATGCTCGTTCGACTCGCAGTGCAGCGTGATTCATTTGGGAGGTTCAAACGGCACAACATGCTCAGTGGGCTACGTAGTACTTGCTCACACGCGCCAGCTTATGGGCGGGATCACTACGCACGGCGTGACGGCCAGACACTTGACTGGTTCATACCTAGTCGCTTAGAGGCAGGTGGCGCCGAAGAGCGGCTCGAGGCTCGAGTCGATGACGTTGTTCAGGATCGACTTGAAGACCGTGTTGAGCACCTTGACGAACGTGTTGTAGATGTCGCCCTTCTTGTTGAGCTCGTCGGCCGAGAAGTCGAGCAGCGAGTTGATGAGCTGGTTGATGAGCACGCCCGTCTTCTGGAACGAAAAGTCAATGTTGTTGATGGCGTTGAAGCCCACGTCGAAGGTCGTGATGGACGCGTTGGCCATGTGCTTCTCGATCGAGGTCAGCACCGATTCGTAGCTGCCCGTGACGGCGGCGATCAGGATGCTGCCGACCGTCAGGTCGGTGCACACGGGCGCCTTGAGACCGGCCTGGCAGTTGAGCATGAAGGCCTCAATGCCCGCGGCGACGGCCGGGGTGTCGAGCGCGAGCTTCACGTCGGCCGTGATGGTGGTGGGCGGGCACGTTGCCGGCTTGAACAGGTTGGTCCAGCAGATCTGGTACCACTTGTGGTCGAGCTGCGCGATCTCGACCGAGAAGGTCGCGTCCAGGGACACCTGGCCGGCAAAGCTGGCGCCCAGCGCGACCTCGTGGGCGTTCGTCACGTTGATGTGGTACGGGCGCAGCAGCGTGAGGCCCGTGAGGTTCATCGACTCGAGCGTCGGCGTGAGCGTGAAGTCCATGCCGAGCAGCGAGAAGTCGATCACGTCGATCACCTGGTTGGACAGGATCAGCGGGTCGTAGGCGCCCAAAAAGGTCTTGAGCAGCGCGCCGTCGCCGAGCAGGTCCACGATCGAGTTGAGCGTGATGAAGTCGGCCGGGTGCTGCGTGTAGTCCACCACCGCGCACGTGTCTTCGACCGTGGCCTCCATGTAGGCCGAGACGCCCGAGGCCGAGGCCAGGAGCGCCGTCGCGGCGGTAGCGATCAGCTTGAACATCTTGAGGAGACAACGAAGAGAGAGCGGCGAGGGGGAGACAGCCGGCTAGCTCGCAAGGGCGCAAATCGGATTGTGTGTGGAGGATAAGGGGCCGCGGATAGAGTGAGTGAAGTGAGTCGAGGCGCCGCCATCGATCGATCGCAGGCAAAAGAGCAGACGTCCGAAGGCGAGGGTTTACTGGCCCACTGTCACGGACCACTTCAATCGCTGATACTGACGATGGTGGAGATGACCGTCAAGGTTTGACTCAAAGTATCTATTGGTGAATCCTGCAGGCACTGTCTATCCAGACTACTGCTCGGGGATAGTGGCACATCTGTCAATGCGCAAGGCCAGGACCGACGCATAGCATTGCCATCGGAGCCCTCAGTCAGTCCCTATGCATAGGACTGACTGCAGGCGCCAAATTGGAGTCCAAACAAACAATGGCAATGACGGAAACAGTGCACGCAATGGATGGAACCTGTGGGAGCGCTTGGCGAGCACGCCAAGCTCGGCCAGGCCCGTGTTGTGGAAGCTGAGCCTCCAAAGCTGACATCGATGTCGGTGATGGCCGTGAACGACGTCAAGGACGCGTGAATCATGTGGCTGTCGATCGAGGTCGGGATGGATGCGTAGCTGCCCGAGATGTCAGCCACAAGGATGCTGGAGACGGTCGCGTTGGAGCACGTTAACGTCGGGATGTCCAACTGGCAGTTGTGCATGCACGCCTTAAAGCCCGCGGCGATGGCCGAGTTGCAAAGCGCGAGCTTTACGTCGGCCGTGATGGTGATCGACGGGCGCTCCAACGGGTTCAGGATATTGGTTCAGCATATCTGACACCTCCTGTGGCCGTAAAGTAGGCGCCCGCAGCGACCTCGTGGGGGGTTGTCACGTTGATGCGGCACGGGCGCAGGAGCGTAAGGCCCGCGAGGTCCATCGACTGGAGCGTCGGAGTGAGTGTGAAGGAGAGACCAGGCAGCGAGAAGTCGATCACGTCGATCGCTTGACCTTTCGAACAGCGGGTCGTACAGTGCCAGGTACGTGCTGAGGAGCGAACCCGACAATAGCAGGTCCAATATCGTGTTGAGCATTGAGAAGCCGCTCGCGGGCTCCGTGTAGTTGACCACCGCGCTTATCGTGGCCTCCATGTAGGCCGAGACGCCCGAGGCTGAGGACAGGAGCGCCATCACAGTCGTAGCGAGCACCTTGAACATCGTGTGGAGGAGAAGAGAGGGTGAAAAGGGAGGACAGACGGCTATTAGTAGTGGCGAGGATACGAATCGGATTGTGCGAAAGCCAACGTGCATTCGTGGGGATCGAGGGGTGCGTCGCAGGCATCGTGGCTCGAGCGTAGGAACGTGAGCGTAAGGAGTTTAGACCACACCTATCTCGCGACCGTCTTTGTTGAGCGACTTGGCAGGTAGGGCGGGAGTAATAGTCATTCATGGTCCCCCAGCCATTCTCCCATGATTCAACAGAGTGATCACGGCGATAGCGCTAGGCACATGCCTAGGAGAAGATCGGTCCTGCACACCGTGTGCCGTACGGCGACAGCGCAGACTCGCGCTATTTGAGCACTTGCGCACTGCACGGTCAAGGATTTGCGTCAGCCTGGAGGGCTAAGAATATCTCTAATACGGTACTCCGGAGTAGCGAGCAACACCGCCGCTGGCTGTTGGAGCTGCAACTGAGACTCTTCCATGGGTAACCTAAGGAACAGCTGGAGCGAGCCATCCGTGATTTACTGTACTGCTCCAAGGTGGGATGTGGTGTGGCGTCTGCAGGTTACACACCGCCAGGCAGCCCTCGAGCAACGCGCAGACAGTGCGCATCACTTTATTGACGCTGCGTCAGCGAACATTTCATGATAAATTCATTGCGCTAAATATTTGCCAGCTAATAATATTATTCGGATTATTGAAATATCGTGGCTTTGGAAATGGCGATTTTGACGGGTTTAACGATTGGGAGACGAAAAGTAGTGGTGTCACTGTTGGGCCTGCCACTTTCAGCCCAACTGGCCCTCAAGTGAATTATTGTGGCCATCTGGCGGCCCTCTGGTGGCCTCTCGCTCGTTAGCTTGAAAAACGTATTGTATAATTTACTTAGCACATTAACAGAGCTACAAGAACTCAAGACCAACATCAAATATTAAGGTGGGCGAAGGCGGAGACGGTCGACCCCTTCAGCAGAAGCTAGCGGGGGCGCTCGTGTTGGGAGCGAAGGCGGAGACGGTCGAGCCCGTTCAGTAGAAGCTCGCGGGTGTTCTGGGCGTCATGAAGGCATCCAACGCTGGGAAAGCTGGTGAAACGTCATTACGCAGACAAGACGCAACCGTCGTCAGCCTCGTGCGTGTGGGAAGTCGCCAAGCTTCTTCATCATCACGAGGTCTATTATTCACTCCGGACGACACGCCAAACTCTCGCCGAGCGGCTTCTAGCCAGCGTCGATAGCGAGGCCACGCTCGACCTCGTGATGCTTGACCTGAACACCACTCGCGCTTGAACCCGGCGGGAGCTGGTTCGGGGAGAAGGACACGAGCAGCGGAGCTTGCGACCCCACGATGCATGTTCATCATGAATCCGCAGAAGAAGCCGGAGTACTGGTAGTTCGTGCGTCTGGTCGCACGAGAAGAACATCTGCACCTCCCAGACATCCAATTGGAGAATGAACACGCCGCATTCGCGTACTGCCTTCGCTGCAAGAGGTCTATAGCCTACCGCCAGACATCGAGCAAGGTGCAGCATCACATGCAGCGCTTCCACACGCAAAAAATGGCGCTCTTCCTGGCGCGAAAAGCCGGCGAGCAACGGAGGATACGTAATTTGTCGGTCGTGTTTGCGGATGTGGCAGAGCCCGAGAAGAAACGACCCGCGCGACAGATCATCTCTGACGAGCAAAAGAAGGTGAACAGACTTTTGGCGCAGCGGGTTGCTCGTCATTTTCGTCCGATCCAGATTGTGGAGGATCATGCATTCATCAAGTTTGTCCATTTCGTCACTCTGTTGTTGGGCAACGTGATCGTGAATATCCTGAAGCGCACGAAGATATGAGGCGAAGTTGTCGGCTTGACAGGAGACCTCCGAAGCGAAGTGAAGAGGGCGATCAAGAAGGAATGTGGCTACTTTATCATCACGAGCGACATCTGGACAGCGAGAAATGCCAACAGTTACATTACTGTCACGCTGCACTACATGATACCGGATTTCATCGTCAAAACTGGACACTCGATGTCCAAGAGCTCCCTGGCATCCATGACGCCGCTGCCATTTCGAGTGCGCTCGACAACATTTTGAACGACTGGTCGCTACCTCTCCAGCGTTGCGTCCAACTTGTCCGCGATGTCGGATCAAACATGGTGAAGACGGCGCAGAACCTAGGGATCGGCGATATCCTTTTTATTGCCCATGTGATTCATCTCGTCGTCGCCGGGGCTCTTATCAAACCGAGAAAGCCAGCCAACGAGATGTTGTCAGTTACCAGTATTGCTCAGGCGGACAGCACCGCGAATCCTGACATTGGTTTTAATGAGGAAGGCAAGGTGCTTCTTCGCGATGAAGCGGACCCGCTGCGTGATTTCCAAATCCTCACCGAGAACGAGATGAACGCGTTCATGGACAGAACACTCTCCGAGCTCGGCAAGGATGACATGGAGCGAGTGCGCGAAATTGTACAGCGCTTCCGCTCTCTCGCGGTCTACTTCAGGAAGTCTCCAAAGGATAATCACCGCCTTAGTGTTATCCAACTTCAAGACCTAAACATGCCCAAGGCACTGGCTGTGCTCGTCGACTGCCCGACAAGGTGGAACAGCTGCTGGTCTATGCTAGAGCAGCTGATTAAGCTGAGGCATCGTTTCATCATTTTTTTGGCCGAATTGGCACTGCTGCTGGCCGCAGAGAGTTTCGTGATGTGCAGCGAAAGCTCTTCCAGCCCAAGAAAAAGGACTGGTTCGCCATTAAGTGTCTCGAGTCGTTGTTGGTCCCCTTTGCGTCTGCCGCCACCAAGCTGAGGGGGCAGTCGTACCCTACTCTACCACTGGTCATCCCCGCACTCGAAAGTGTGCGCAAGCAGCTCTCCGATTGAGAGATCTCCGCTAATGCTGTGGCTGCTGCCGGTGATGAAGAGTACGTTCACGACACGATGGGTGACGATGAATGCATGCCATGTGACGATTCTCAAGCTCTTAGATGAGCGGTTCCTCGGACTGGAGGACACGGAGGCGATGTGGGTATCATTTCTCGGAAGATACATGAGCCACCTGGGCCCGATGCAGAAAGATTTGACTGCTGCGGATCTTTTGACTGCTTGTGTCAGCCTTGCTCGCGATTACTGGAAAGACAACCATTCACGAGAAGAAGGGTTTCATGCACGTGCGGCGAGATCACGCATCGAGGGCGACGTGACTAACGATGTAACGAGGTTACACGTGGCGTACCAGGGGTACGCCACAGCGCGCTGTAAATATCTGTATTTACACGTAAATACGGCGTGCTTGCATGTGGTGTAAGGTACACCACATGGGAATGGTTTCTACCTGACTAGTGTGGCCTACATTAGTCCTTGCCTATTCTAGGACAGCCTGGATTAGGCTGGTCCTCGTTCTTTCAGTCTTTCCATTGGTCGGAAAGCCCGGGGCTTTCGACCAATCAGCGTGCACGGATGCACGTCGGGCTCTCACGTCCAGCCATGAGAGCCTGTCACAGTTTGTACTT
>JAADXZ010000439.1:0-21668 GCA_023338055.1 Phytopythium mirpurense | reverse complement strand
TGGCGTTGGCGTTGACGGTGGCGCTGGCGTTGCTGTTGTTGGCACAGAGGTCGTTGAGGAGGGTGTCGACGTTGGCGCCACCGTTGTCGGTTTCAGCGTCTCGGTTGCCTGAGGCGCCGTTGTCGCGCTCGCTGTGGCCGATGCTGGCAGGGATGTATCGGTGCTTGCCGACAGAGCTGACGCCGTAACCTTTGGCACGCTAGCAGTGCCACTCGAAGCGGCTGAGCTCTCGTCCAAGCTGCTCTGAGTCGCCGTCTGGGTTGCGCTGCTGCCCCCTTCTTCCTCCTTCGCCTGCTCATTCGTGGCCGTGCTCGTGGGCTCTGATACCGCGCTCGATGATGCGTCGGTTCCTTCGGTAGCGTCGCTTCCCCGCCCCATCGGATCGCGTGATTGGGCCGCTTGGCACGGCTGGAAGCTAGACTCGTCGCCCGAGAGCGCCGCAGACTCGTCGGCAGTCGCCACGGTGCCGGGCTCGTACGCCGTGCCTCCCCACGACGGCCACCATCCGCCCCAGTCCCCGTCTCCAGGGTGCGGTCCTCTGTAGGCGGCGTCCACACTCGTTCCTTCATGAAAGCATAGCGTCGTCGCCAGCGCGGCCGCGGACACGGCGAGGCGCCTGCACACGACCGCCCTCATGGCCGACCAAGGCGTGTTGCTTCCTCTCGGGCAGCGTCGCTGGTCTGGTGACTAGTAGAGTGCCAGTGGGGGTCGGAAGAAGCGCTGTGGAAAGCATCCAGTTGTCACACGTTATCGCGACTTGCAGAGCGTTGCCATCGGTAAAGGTGGAGACGGCTTCGTATTCACAGCACTGAATACTTGTCGTTTCAATGTATTTTGATACTTTGATTGCACTTTCAACAAAGATGGACAGCATCAAAATGTAATTTCGCTGTAGTAGCAAAGTAGGATATGCTGTTTTTGTAAATTCTCAAAAGGAGGTGGGGTAGGAATGGCCACCATCCACAGAAAGTGGGCATGGCGCGTGCCATGGCATCGCCACCGCCTTCGCGCCGCCGCAGGGTCCCTGCCAGGGACCGCGGCGGGGGAAAAGCGCGCGGAAACAAGCCGAGCAAGACCGGCGCATCCTCAGTCCGTCCCGACGGCAAGCTCCGCCGCCCGGGGGCGCGCAAAAAGGTGCCGATGGGCGGCGGAGACCACCTCGTGGTCCTCGCGAACAAGAAGAAGCTCGGCGCGCTCCGCGGGTCCACCGACGACGACCCGTTCGGCTTGCTGGATAAGAAGAAGGGCAGCGCGCAGTTTGCGCTACGCACGCCACGTCGTCCGCGCCCGAACAAGAAGAACAAGAACAAGAACAAGAAGCTCCAGACAGGCACCAACAAGAACAAGACCAGCAGTGGCCAGAGCGACGGCGGTGCGATGACGCACGAGCCGGCGTGCACGAGAGCGGGAGAAGCGCCGCCGCGGCTGCAGCTGGGCCTTCGCAATGGCGACTCGCTAGACGACGAGCTGCGGCGCTTCGCGGCCTTCGTGGCGCTCTCCCCTCGCGAAAAGCAGGTGCGCGCGCGCGTGTTCCGCGAATTGCGCGCCGTCATCCGCGCGGGCTTTGCGGACGCGACGGTGGCGCTCTATGGGTCCTCCAGCAGCGGACTCGACACCTTCCGCAGTGACTTGGACGTGTCGGTCGGCAACATCTCGCTCGCCAGTCTGGAGCGCGCGTCGGCCACGGGCTTCCTCGCGTCCACTGTCGCTATCGACGCCGACGACTCGGACGCCAGCGCAAGTGACAGCGAGGAGCCACAAGATGACGGCCAAGGCGGCGACGGAGATGAAGAGTCCTCGTTCTCGCTGAACCTGTCGCTGCCATCGTCCTTCTCCCTGAACGTGGCCATGCCTACCGCCTCAACACCGCCGGCTACCTCTTCGCTGTTGTTCCAAAGCCAGCGCATGGCGGGCATCCATCTACCCGCGCCGATCGGCCCGACATCGACAAACCGAGCCAAGGCGACCTGGAACCCGACGCGTCGGCGACAGAAGCTGCGCGAGCTGCGAGCGCTCCAGCTGCTACTCAAGACCCAGCGTCCGCACCTCCGCGTCAAGTGCCTGCCGAAGGCCAAGGTGCCGATTTTGATGGTGGAGGACCCCGAGAGCTGCGTGGAGATCGACGTGGGCATCAATCGAGAGGTGTTTGCGAGCAGCGAGCACGGGCGGTCGACGTCGCTCGCTGTCAAGCTGCAGGGAGCGCTCGGGCGGCCGTTCATGGAGCTCGTGGCGTTTCTCAAGGAGTTCCTGCACCAGTTCGAGCTCGACAAGCCCTTCACCGGCGGGCTTGGCAGCTTTCGCCTGTACGTGATGGTCGCGTCTGTTTTCCCCAGCCAATCACAGCCAAAGCCAGGCTCGCGGTTGCGTCGTGAGCCATCAGCCGCGACGCAGCGCGCCTCGGACTTGCTGCTGCGCTTCTTGGAGCTCTTTGGCAACCGCAAGCGTGCCAAGTACCTCCACGCCAACACGCGTCTCTCGCTCGCCATGGACCCGAGCTGCGTCATCGACTTCACGGGCGTCTTCCGCCTGGACGAGTGTATCGAAATGTTCGCCATGGCCTTCGACATCCTCTCGAGCTCCCGCACGCTCGCGTCTATTATTTATGAAGACCGACTCGCGCGAGACCGCGAGATCAAGTGGCGCCAGGCCGTTGACTCGGACAAGGAGAACGCCGGCGACAACGACAATCCGGCCGTCGAGGGCATGTAAAGCTCCTTGCAACACGAAATCCATGCCGAAAAAGCTACCGGTAGCGGCTTAGTGTTTGTGATGGGTCGAGTCTCGGTAGATCACGACAAGGTGAAGGACTTCCACTGTCTAGGCACGCCAACCCAGCCCTCAAAGTCGGAGGCGAACCGTTGCCTTCGAAAAAGGTATGTGCTCCAAGGCGTCGACGGTTGCTCGTCGTTTGATGGCGGTGATGCGTCGATGACTCGCTCTTTGGCTTGGATGTATGCCAGTTGGAGTGGCTCCAGCTTTGGGCTACGGCCATTCCCTTCGCGCTTGCCGTCAGCTTTTGCACCGTATGTCATCTTCTCGGCAAGCTGGTGCACGACGCAAAACGCGCGGAACAGGTTGCGCTTGGCGAGCCGGGACGCCACGCGCTCGAGACCTACGCGGTCCAGCTTGGTCGCCTTCTTGGCGCCCTGCCGCAGGCCAGTCGCCGCCATCAGCACCTCCACGTCATCCGCGAGCAGGAACTTGCTCATCCACCGTTGGTCGATGCCCGCCTCCTCCACCGACGCCAATGACTTCACGTCCTTCAACCAGTGGGGCTCACGCCGCGTCCAGTTCAACGCGAGTGGGGAGGGCTGAAGCGAATCCATCGGCGCTGACGCCTTGCTCCGGTCGAACGCGAACGCGTCGCCAGCGACGACAGCGCACTGACAAGAGGGGAGCGATTGACTTGCGTCGGACTTGAGGCGCGTCACGACGGCGCGCTGCAAGGCCGTCTGCTGCGCGTCTATGGACGTCGCACGTGGGTCGAGCGGCACAACAACGGATGAGAGCGGCACGGGCTCGAAGAAGCGCAGCAGCAGCGAGCCCTGCACGCCCGTGACAGTCCACCTGGCGATCTTGTCCGAGCAGCTCATCGACAACGTCTGCTTGTCCGGCGGCAGGTCGGACCGCCCCGACTTGACCCGAGCGACGCCCACAACCTGCGCCAACTTGTGCTCGCCTGTCGGTAGCTCTCTGGGATCGCCTCGAGAGCTGTCACCATCCTCCTGCCGCGCTCGCTTCGCGGGCCTTCCCTCTCTGGCTTGATGGCCCACGAGGTAGTGGCGAGTCTTGGCTCCCGTGAGTCGCAGCGCGCTCCGCTCCGCCTCGCTAGCCTCTTCCGTTAGTCTAGCTCCTGCTGTCTGGCATCGACCCGTCCGTCGCTTGACCAGAACGTCCACCACGTCGTCGCGCAACGCGTAGATGGCCGCGTCTCCACATGGCGCCTCGCTGATGAAGAGGTGCAGCGAGTACTCTGCCCGCAATGCCAAGCGCTGTGTCGCCTCTTGCCACGCAAAGATGGACGCGCCATCGTCGCCGGACTCGTAGAAAGAAGCCGCCTCCAAGTACAGGAAGCGCAGGAGCGCGCGGCGAGCGAGCACCTCGGCGTGGCAGTCGTTGACGACCAGTCCGTCCGAGTTGAGGTCGCGCCGGCCGACGCACTTGTTGCCGGTTGCGGCTGCCAGCACGCGACACGCGCCGGACTCTCGCTCCCGCAGCACAAAGGCGGCTAGTACAGCCCACTCGCGGCCCGCCGGGAGCTTGCGGTGCGCTGCCGGCGACGCCGCGAACCAGTCGAGCGCCACGCGCGCGACCCCAGCTTGCATCTCCAATTTTGCGAACGCTCAAGTCATTTTTTGGATAACACAAATCACTAGTCACTCAAATGGGATGAAGTCATTCATCTGACTTAGTGGCCAGCTTGTCAAACATTGCTGACCATTATTTTACAATGCAGAATCTGCACTGTCACTCAAAAAAAGCTGTGCTTCAACTCGGATTAAGGACAGACCGGCTGAAGCGATTCTAGTGCGACATACCCCGGAAGGTGCGGAAATCAACCACTTACGCGCCCATGCCGACGTTCGATGCATCAGTGCTCGTATCTTGGCCCTCCTGTTCCAGTGCTGAAAGCCTAACTTGGTCCTCACGGGTCTCCAGAAAGAGCAACGGCAGCATACCGAGCAGGCAACCGAGCGTCACGCCGCTGGAGCTGCCAGCCACCTTCGCGAAGCGCGTCTGCGGCAGCAGCATCTACAGTTTCGACGCATACCATTAAAAACACGCTGTCAATCGTACGCCAATGCGTATCATCCAGCAATTCCTAGTGTTGTTGCGTACCTGCTCGGCCGTGAGCTTCGGGTTGGGAAGTCCGAGGCGCGCGCATATGTCCTCGACAACATTGCCCAGTCCGAGGCCGGCAACGTCCGAGAAGGTGTTTCCAAGCGCGGCGGCAGCCATGGAGGATATGCCCAGCGACACGCCGAGTGTCAGGTCAATGTAGTCGCCGGCGATAATCATGATCGCATTGTCCACGAAGCCGAAGCCCACGAACGGTAATCCTTGCTGCAGCGCAACGAACTTGAGGTCCTGTAGCGACACCGTGATCTTTGCAGCAGAGCTAGCGCCAGCCGTGGCCGCAGGTTCTGCTGCACCAACAGGCAGCGCATTTAATGCCCGCGCCAAGTTGCGCGCCGACGAGGGCGACAGCAGCACGCTGAGCCGCTGTCGTGCATCCGGGTCGCGAAGCTTGAGCTCCAATGCCGACAGCAGCGCCGCGTTCTCCGCCGGCGACCGCGGCGCGCGCTGGTGGTACGCTGCGGCTCGGGTGGTCGCTGTTCTGGATGTGCGGGCGGCACGGGGCGGCAGGGCGAGCGCGGCGCGCAACATGGGCGAGAAGAGCGGCCTCGGTTTGCGGACGCTTGTGCCTGCCGTCTTAATCGAACATTTCAGACGGTGAAATATACGTTTTCGTTTCTGTGACAGACACTCTTTTGATTGGCGACGTCAACGCCAACCAACACATCGCATGTTTACTTTTGGCACTCCTCGCCACGCACTTGCAGTCGGCACACACACACACACTTGCGCTCCTGCTTCCTGCGTCCCTCTCGACTTTCCCACGACCTCTCCCAGCGCCCTACATTGACCGCCATGGCGTCCGAACTGAGCCCGATCGAGCAGGCCAAGCGCACGGTACGCTCGCCATGCACGACGCGCCTGCCATCATCCTATTGGAGCGCGAGGGCGACTAACGGGGGCGACTGGCGGAGCAGGCGGCGCGGCAGGCGGTGGACGAGTACGTGCGCGACGGGTTCGTGGTGGGCGTCGGCAGCGGCTCGACGGTCGTGTACGCGGCGGAGCGGCTGGGCGAGCTCGTGCGCGAGCAGCAGCTGCGCATCCAGTGCATCCCCACGTCCTTCCAGTCGCGCCAGCTCATCGCGCAGCACGCGCTGCCGCTCACGAGTCTGGACGAGCACCCGGCGATCGACGTGACGATCGACGGCGCGGATGAGGTGGACCTGCAGCTCAACTGCATCAAGGGCGGCGGCGGCTGCCAGCTGCAGGAGAAGATCGTGGCCTTCGCGGCCAAGAAGTTCGTCGTCATCGCCGACTACCGTAAGGAGTCGGCCGCGCTCGGCGAGCAATGGACGCAGGGCGTGCCCGTCGAGGTGGTACCCATGGCCTACGTGCCGCTAACGCAGTCGCTGCGCGCGCTCGGGGGCGAGCCCGTGCTGCGCATGGCGCAGCGCAAGGCTGGGCCGGTCGTCACGGACAATGGCAACTTCGTGCTCGACGTCAACGTGGGTGACACTCGGCTCACGAACGCAGCGGCTGGCAGTGCACGGGTACTAACGCTGGCGCTTGCGTATGCCATGGAACAGTTCGGGAAGATCGGCGACCCGAGCGCACTGAGCGACCGCATCAAGCTGCTGCCTGGCGTGGTGGAGGTCGGACTCTTCTGCGGCATGGCCGAGAAGGCCTACTTCGGCCAGGCGGACGGCTCCTTCACGGTGCGTTCGGCCTCCTCGGCGGCAGCGCAGTCGTAGACGCGCGGCTCGGAAGCGTCGACAAGCTTTGGCTGGGCCTTGTTGCAGACGTGTTGCGAGCTTCATCATCTCTTCACCTATCTAGAACGTATTGGAAAAGGGTCTCGCCGCATATATATACGCTCGGGTACTTGGTCGCGCTGGATCGCTTGCCATCGCCGACGCATCTACTCGGCGGACTGCTGCTGCAGGTAGTGCTCTAGGCGGATCTGGCGCAGCACGTCGTACTGGCCGTCCGAGTCCACGGCGGTGCGCACTTCGCGACTCGCAATCGAACCGTCCGGGTACCGGTGCGCGTAGAAGCAGCTCGTGCCAAACGGACACGTGCCCCTGTCGGAAGGCGACACACAACACAGGCGTCAGCATCGCCTCAGTTCCGAACGGCGAGTAGACACCGCCTACATGGTCCCACTTACTCTCCCATGTTGAAGTGCCGGCACGGGATCGCCGCTAGGTTTCTCTGCGTACACAGACAACAACGACACAGTAAGTTTCCATTCCAGAAACGCAGGCACCGCCCACAGCCCGCCAACGTACTCGGTACTCGTCAATGAGCGCCTTCTTGCGCTCCGAGTTGGTCACCATGCGGCTGGACGGGATGATAAAGTGCGTCTCAATGCGGCACACGGGGCACTGGCGCACCGTCTGCTTGGGCTGGTCAGCGTGGCCGCGCCAGTTGCGCACGCACGTGAGGCAGAAGGCGTGGCTGCAGCCAGAGAGCAGCCCAAAGCGCTCCTCCTTGGCCATGATGTTGTCGTAGCAAATGCCGCACTCGAGCTCCTTCGAGAGCCGAATCTCCTCTCCGATCGCGATCATCTCGTCCTCGCTCTCGACGCGCTCGTTGAGCGAGTGCGAGTAGAAGCACGAGTTGCCGTAGCGACACAGTCCCTGCAGAAAGAACGTGCAGATTTTACTGCAGCGCGCGAGGCGCGAGGCGGCACCAGAGACACAACCAGCATCATCGTCAGCACAGTCGTCACTCCGTCAATGGTATCGGCAAAGAAATGCACGTACGGCGGCGCGGCCGGCTCCTCCGTCATGACCTGCGGCACGTTCTTTCCCGCCACCTCGCGGTACGACGGCTTGCCGTGCATCGGGCTAGGCGGTAGGTCCATCTCGTCCTCCGCGAACTCGCCAGGCGCGCCGTAGTAGTAGAGTTCTGGCGCATTTGACCGAGTCGTTAGCGTCCCTCCTGTCGCCACCACCGCTATGGCGCATCAAGGGCACTCCACGCACCTTCTTCCTTCGAAATGAATTCGCTCAGCTCCGTCACGTCGCGGTCCGACCCCGACGCTTGCGTCTCGTCCTGTGGCGCCTCGGCGGCCACCACGGGCGCCTTCTCCTCGTCATCTCCCGCTGGGATTTGCTGCTCGGCCGGCTTGGGAGCGACCAGCGGGTGCCTCTTGACGACGCTGGCGGCCTTGGGCTTCTGGTGCACGTACGGGCACCGGTCGCCCGCCGAGCATTCGCCGCTCTTGAAGAACCTGCAGGGCACGCCAAAGGCGCCCGGCTTGAGGCTCGCGTCGCGCGTCGAGGCGCTGACCTGGCGCCGCGCCTGCAGCAGCGACGGATCGTGCGAGAACTTACAGCCGCGGCCCGCCGTGCACGCGCGTTGGAGGAAGAACTTGCAGGCGACGGGCCGCACGGCCAGGTCCTCGCGCGGCGCGTGGTAGAACTTGCACTCGGCGCCGTGACGGCACTTGCCCTGCGCGAAGAAGGAGCAGGGCGTCACAGACGTGGAGGAGGAGGGCGAGGCCGCCGGCCGGTCGCTGCCCGCTGCGCTGCGCCCGCTCGTCGTCGACATGGCGAGGGCGTGGAGGGGTAAGGAGGTGGGTGGGTAGAGAGAGTTGTTGATGTGTTTGCCGGGGTCGCTTCACTTGGGAAAACGGGCAGTGAAGCGAAGGCTGGCAGGTTCGATAAAGAGTGACGTTTGGCTGCCATCAGTTGAGGGATTGAGTGGTGATTGGTGGTAACGACGTAATTACTCACTGTCGAGCCAATCAACGTGAGTGATGTCGGATTAAGGACCAATGGGAGTGCGATGGAAGAGGGCGCGAACGCTCTTTGCGCAAAGAAAAGCCAGAAAAGGGATATATGAGACGTAACCCATTCGTTACACACGCCATGTGGAGTGTAACCTTTTGTCGGCGCTTCAACAACGTCAAGCTCACATCACACTGGGGAGCTAGACGCCACAATTCTTCCAGGCCAAGCCGTATCGATAGGGTTTAAGCAGCGCAGAACCTGAGCTGGTGCCCGTGCTCTGGTCGATCAGGGCGGCTCCGAACTCCTTGACGAGCCGCGAGGCCGGGCAGGAGCTGTCACATACTGCAGTTCAGTGTCGCTCTCGATGTCCGCTAGCGTGGCCGAGATCTTGGCCGCGAGCGCTCGCTCGATACGGACAAAGGCGGTGGCCTTGCTGGGACCGCGTGTTTGAGCGTGACGAACTGCTTGGCCGCGAACTGGGCGTCCACGAGAGCCACGGCGTGGAATGAAGTAGGAGTACGATGAGCTCGACGCGGTCTGTTAGCAATGACTTGAGCGATTTGGAGAGCGCTTGCGCGCACGCGACGCCGCATGAGCCGGCACCGGGAGTGCGCATGCGTAACAGGCGAGTCTCCAACAATCATTTACTTGTCATGCCGCCAACGGAAGCGTCTATAGCCTGCACACGTGCATTCTCCGCCCCTGAATCGGAGAGTCTATCTATCTAGCATTGCCTCACGATCCACCATCCATCAACCTACCTACAGTTCCGCCCAAGTCGAGACGTAGGTCTGCAGCAACGCCGCGTCCACGGTGGGGCACGTGATGCCCAAGCGCGCCAGCAGGGAGGTCGCGATCTCGCTGTCGAACACCTTGTCGCTCTGCAGGTACACTTCGAACGCATCCACGCCGGCCGCGAGCTTCTGGAGCTCCGTCGACGCCGCCGTGCTGTCTCCGACCGCCGCCTCCAGCTGCTTCTTCCACTCGCTGTACGCCACCTCGGCGATCTGCCGCTTGCAGCCAGTCGCGGCGCTCACCGCCGCGCGGAACGACGACAAGAACGCGGCGCCGGGCACCGGGAGCGCGCTGTTCTGGATGTGGAGCGTCAGCCCGAGCGCCTCCTTCGGGTGGAGCGCCGTGACGTTCACAATGGCGCGCGCAGCAAAGTCCACCGGAGTCAGGTCGAACCGCCAGTCATCCTTCTCTCGGACAGGCACAGCGC
Organism: Phytopythium mirpurense; assembly: GCA_023338055.1. NCBI lineage: Eukaryota > Oomycota > Peronosporomycetes > Pythiales > Pythiaceae > Phytopythium > Phytopythium mirpurense. The sequence goes on along the minus strand of JAADXZ010000439.1, from coordinate 11,912 downwards.
CGAGCTCCGCGCAGCCCTTGAGCAGCAGGTAGATGAAGTCGCTCGTGTTCCACTGGCCAGAGGTAGACGACGGCGCCATGTTGCCAGGGCGAAGGATTGAGACCGGGAGGCCTCGCGCCGCCGCTTCGCGGCACAGCTGCTCCGCGACCCACTTGCTCTGCGCGTAGCCGTTCTCCAGCGCCCCCGACACGTCCGTCAGGTCGGCGTTTTCGCGCAGCTTGGTGCCGTTGAACGACGTGGGGAACACGCCGTTCGTCGAGATGTAGTGCACGGGCTTGACGCGCGTCTTGGCCAGGCCGTTCGTGACGGCCAGACGAAGCACTTCCTGCGTGCCCAGCACGTTGACCGACTTGAGCGCCGCGTACGGCTTGACAAGGTTGACTTCCGCGCCGTTATGGATGATCGCGTCCACTTCGGAGGCGAGCGACTTGAACGTGTCGCTGTCCAGGCCGAAGAGCGGCTGCGCCAGGTCGCCCGCCACCGGCACGATCTGGTCCTCGAAGATGTCCTCCACGTCCTTGAACAGCCCGTACGTCTTGAGCGCCTGCGCGACTCGCGCCGCCGCCGCCTCGTCGTCCGCCGCACGAACGAGGCAGTACACACTTGTCTCCGTGTACTTGATAAGCGCGTGGAGAAGATGCGCGCCGAGGAAACCCGTGCAGCCGGTCAGAAGGATGCTGCGAGGAGGGCGGCCCACCATCTCCACACGGAAGCGGCTGTACCCGTTCTTACGCGTCGCGGCCGGGTAGATCGACGGGTCCAGGTACGCTTCGAGAGGGAAGACGATCGTCGACGGCGCCGCAGTTTGATCGCCCGACTGTGCATTGCCTCCGAGCTCCAAGTCGACCCGGGCAGCAATGGCCTCCAACTCTGGCGCCGACAAGATATCCGCGAGCGTCAGGTGCACGTCGAAGACGTCGCGAATGCTCGAGATCAGCCGCGTCGCCAGTAGACTGTGGCCGCCCACATCAAAGAAGTTGACCTTCTTGTTCAGCACGCTGGCGTTCTCGAGGCGCAGCAGGTCCGTCCAAATCGCTGCGAGCTGCTTCTCGGTCTCCGTGTCCAGCGCGAGCGCGACGTCGACAGTGAGGTCGACCGACTCGTTCCGCAGCTTCTTCGCCTCTTCGATGGTCGGCATCCGCTTTCGGTCGAGCTTGCCGCTGGCACTGTTGATGGGTAGCGCGTCCAGCTCGACGAAAATCGACGGGATGGCATAGTGCGGCAGCTTCTCCTTCAGGAACTCGCGGAGCGTGAAGGCAGACGGCACGTGCTCCCAGTTGTCCGGGACAATGTACGCGACGAGCCGCTTGTCCTGGCCTTCGTCGCCCTCTGTTAGCACAACAGCCGTCGACACGAGCGGGTGCTGTGCCAGGGCAGACTCGACAGCTCCAAGCACGACGCTATAGCCGCGGATCTTGACCATGAAGTCGCAGCGGCCGATCAGCTCGAGATGGCCGTTCGGCAAGAAGCGAGCGCGATCGCCCGTTCGGTACACCGTCTGGCCGGGCACGACCGTCTTGAGGAACCGCTGCGCAGTCTGCTCCGGGCGGTTCAGGTATCCGATCGCAAGGCACGGGCCGCCAATGAACAGCTCTCCGGGCACGCCGATCGACACGGGTTTGTAGTCGTCGTCGAGCACGAAAGCGCGGACGTTGGGCATCACCTCGCCACACGACGCGTACTTGGACGAGAGTGCGTTGTCGAACTCGCTCATATGCGCGAGGTCGACCGCCGACGCATCGTGGCACTCCGAGACGCTGTACAGGTTCTGCAGCTCGCACTCGGGGAATAGCTTGACGAAGCGATCGCGCAGCTCCATAGTGACGACCTCACCACACAGCCAGACGATGCGCAAAGTCTTCATCTTGTCGAGCAGGAGGTCTTTCGAGCACGTGTCCAGAACGAGCTGGCAGAGCGACGGCGTGAACAGGATGCGCGTGATCGAGTTGACGGAAATGTACTCGACGAGACGCAGCGGGTCGTAGATGGCGTCGTCTGGGATGATGTACAGCGGCTTGTTCCCGAGTATCGGGCGGAGCAGCTCCCATACGAAGAAGACATGGCTCGCAACGCGATCCTTGTCGATGAACGGGCAGTTGGTGAGGCGCCAGTGGTACGAGTGCACGGCGCCGCGGTGGGGGCAGCAGATGCCCTTCGGGATCCCAGTCGTGCCAGAAGACATGACCACGTAGGCCAAGTCGTCGGGGTGCGTGCGCGTTCGGTCTTCGGGCATTGGCGGGATCTTCTTGTCCAGAGCGTCGACCCAGCCTTCGTCCATGTCGAGCGCCAGCTGCCACTCGGGCAGACGGTTCCGGAACTTGCTCTTGGTAAGAATGATCGTGGGCTTGGACTCCTCCATGACGCGCTCGAGAAGGTCCGGAGGGTACACGATCTCCAGAGGCATGTAGGCGCCCCCGGCCTTGAGAGCAGCAATGTACGCAATCACAAACTCGCTGCAGTGCTCCATGAAGATGCCAGAGATGCAGTTGGGGCGTACACCAACGTGGAACAGGTAGTCGGCAAGGCGCTCACTCAGAGCGTCCACTTGGCGGAACGTGAGCGTTGACCCCTCGTAGAAAACCGCAACCGCATCCGGCGTGCGCTTCACGGCCGCGTAAAACAAGTCGTGCAAGCACTTATCCTCCGGGTACGTCGCCGTCTTGGAATTCCATTCGGCAATCTGCGCGCGCGCTTCCAGCGCAGTTTGGGCGACGACAGCCTGCAGCTTGGCAATGAAGCTGTCGGTGAACGCGGCTTGGGCCTTTTCACTTGTCAGGAAGAAGTGGTCCCCGGGGAAGGTCTGCACCTCGAAGCTCGCCGCACTATCGGCAGCCGTGACGCTTTCCCAGGCTTCCAGCAAACTCACAGGCGTGGTGGCATCGGCGCATCCGCCGTAGACTGTCGCACTGGGGCGGATACGCGTCTCAGGCGACTGGTGAGACCACTTGACAAGCGCGTTGTGCAGCTTGAGGTCAGCGCGAAGCTGCGCGAGCAACGGGTCGCGCTTCTCCGGGATGGCAAGCAGCTCGTCGTCGGCCCCGCCCCAGTGCTTGAGCAGCTGGAGCAGCTCCTGGTCGCTCGCGAGCACCTCCAGCTCGTCGAAGACCTGCGCGTGCGCAGGCGCCGCCATGCCCGATAGGAAAACGTGGTGCGGCAGCGCAAACCCCTTGGACTGCAGGTGCGCCACCAGCGCGAACGCCGCTAGCGCGCCGAGGCTGTGGCCGACGACCGCGTAGGGCTTGTCGAAGAAGCACCCGCTGAGCGCGGCCGTCACGGCCTCCATCACGTCCAGGGCCAGGTTTGCGCGACTGCCGTTGCCCGCGTCCGACCACGCCCAGTCGACGCCCCAGAGCTCGGCCCGCAGGCTCGCCTCGCGGAAGCTCTTGCCCCACTCGAGCGCCAGCGAGCGCGTCGAGCCGCCCGCGAACGGCAGCACGAGGACCCGCAGCGGCGCCAGGTCGTCGCTCTGGAAGCACGTCGCCGTCACTTGCGCCGTCATCTCCTTCTCGTCTGTTCCGTTGACGTTGACGGTACTTCTCCACGTGTGCTCGAGGGGCAAAGTCCCCGAGGGACAAGCCGCTTGTCTTCTTGGTTCCGTCGCGAATCGAGGAATGAGCGCCAGAAGTTCTGCGTGTCTGAAGGACAAACACGAGCACGGTCGCTCTTCTCTCCCTCTGCAAAAAAAGTGGTGGATACATTGGGCAAGTCGTCTCCGGATGACAGGTGGTCCTCGGTTCTGCTCGGTGATTGGCGGGAAAATATAGTATCTGCCGTGTGAGTGGCTGAAATACGAAGTGAATGTATATCATTATTGCACCGTATCAAAGTTGCCTTTCTCTAGATGGGACCATCACTCCAGGCACAGGAACAGGGAACGTGACGCAGTGTTTGTAGTTTGGCCGTGCAACATGGTTGCAAAACGAACAACTTATTTTATTTCAACCTTACATCGTTTATTATTTTATTGCTAGTGGAAGTGACCCAACGAGCCATTTCAAAGGGTCAATTATTTGGGGAGAAGGCCCTCACTCAAGAGGGCCCTCACATAAAATGAGCTAAACTGGACAGAGCCAAGACAGTAGGGGACAGGCGCCTAGCATGCGACAATCGTGGGGTGGTATGGGGCGAGCCGGAAGGCGCACGAGGGAGTCTCGTGGCGCTCTGGGCAGCACCACACGCAGTCGGCCGGCGAGCCCACCAGCACCAGGGCGTCGTGCCTCACGGCGGACAGCCAGGACAAGTTGAGCTTTGGCGTTGAGCATGCCTTGTGCCTCGATGATATCCAGGAGTTCATGGATGCATGGGCGGCTATAAACTGCACGGAACGTACCGGAGCACTGCGAACGCTCCATGCGGTTAGTCACGATGGCAAAAGCATCCGCCCACAGCTTGCCGGTTTCCACGAGGGCCCATCGCAAAATCAGCCGAACCACTGCTGAATACTGGCCATTCTGGAGATGATACGGCGTTGTGAGCTCATTCTCGGATGCCGTCAGGAGACTCTTGCGCTCTGCAGCTATCCACTACGGGAGGAGATTGTTGAAAACGCTAAGCAGATCGCACTTGCACGAACGAAGCTTGCTCTTGCACTTCGCGTGTAGTCCCTCAATTGCCGAGGTGTCTCGGATCCCGAACTGCTTGTAAGAGTTGGTCCAGCACTTGACGATGCCCGTCATGTACTTCCACCAGTGGGCGGTCAGGTACACCGCAAGCGCTAGGCTGAGACTCGTGAGCTCGTCACAGTTGCGCGCAAAGTCGGATGTCGTTTCCGAGGCAACAGTGCGGTAGAACGCTGCCATGAACGTGTCTGTGGCTAGCGAGTTCTTGTAGCGCGGCCCTCCTGAAGGTGGATTGAGGACAGCCACTTGACCAAGGAGCTGGCGAGTCTTAGCTTGGACGTTCTTGTTCATGTGCCAGCGACAGATCATCGAGGGCACTCCAGGAAACACACGCACGACGGCATTCATGCACGCCAGGTTCCTGTTATTAATAGTTAGAATGACTTAGGGCAGCGCAATGTCCTTCTCGAACATCAGCCGACGCAGCATGTTGAACGCGCACGTGAAGTGCTCCTCGGTTTCACCTGAGAGCCAAGCTTGGCAGACCGGCACTACCTTGTCCATCGCCGTCATGGTGACAACGTTAAGTAGCAGCATGTTGACCTTGCTCGTCTTGTAGGTACAGTCGAGGATCAGAACATCGGGACGACTCTTGTACACGGCAACAGTCCCAGGATAAGCCCAAAAGAGATGCTGGAGGCGCTGATTGTCGTTATCCGTCGTGTATTTGAAGAAAAACTCGTGCTCCTGGAGCTTGGCGAATAGAGCTTCCATCGATGTCTTCTCAGTCAGCTCAAGGCGTCGGACGGTGCTCTTTGGGTTAGCAATTTCCTTTGCCGTCATCAGCGATCGTGGGTCGGCCAACAGGATAGAGTCGAGTATGTTCGATGGTGTCGCTCCGGCCGCCGCTTGAACACCGACGAAACCAGCCACTGTCGACGGGATACTGACAGCGGGAGCTGCTGAATCCCGCCGCCGATGAGCGGCATGCACGCTAGGGTCGAGAGATGGGGGATGGTTATGGGGGGATGCGACATGGGGAATCAAGCTGGCGTCAGCCCCATCCCACACAATATCGACAACCCGATATCGACAGTCCGATATCGACAACCCGATATCGACAGTCCGATATTTTTGGCCCGATATCGCTGACCCGATATCGGTGGCCCGATATCGGAGACCAGATAATCGGACCCGATAATCGGACCCGATATCGGGTCCGTTGTCGGAAACATCTGGCAAGTCAAGAGTGCAACAACCCATGACGTCACGATCGGAAACCAGCCACGGGAAGGCAAGGCGGACAAAGAGGCGGTACAAAGGAACATAGTCGAGTCAGTAGATGTGTGTGGTGGAGCGACAGGGAAACGAAAGGCTCGTAGGAAACGATAGTCGGCCGAGAATCTTCTTCATACAGAGCAAGCACCCTTCTTCGGTCTTTCGCTTTTCGGCACACCCAACCCCCGCAAGGTAAAGGGAGCGTTTTTCATCACCTTTGGAAGCCTCGGACGCCCGGGCCAGCCACGTGCGTAGGAGTGCACGCTTCGGTTGCTTTGGAAGCCCCGTATCGACGGGCTAGCCACGTTCACTGGGAGTGTTTGCTTCGGCTGCTTTGCAGAGTCCCTTGCTCAAGGGCGAGCCACGGTCACACCGGGTGACCGCTTCGGCTGTTTTCTACGAGGTCGTGGATGAGGGTTCATCCACGCCACGACCACCCTCCACGCCATCACCTGAATTCCTACCGGCCACTGCCGACTAAGCAAATGGCCTACAGGTGTGTGAGCGGGCGCCTGAAATTCTTGGTCCCGCTACACCACGTTTGTGCTGGGCGCTCGCTCCCGTGGCCCGTGTGGACGACCTTCCAGTCCCCGCAGGGCTCCTTCTTCGACACGGCTTGGAGTGAGATCCGCATAGGGCAACCGATGCGCTTAGAGCCCCGCATGGTCCACTGACGCTCCCCGTCGGTGAGCTTCTGTGTACACTTGGGCCACCCGGCGCGGTCGCATTCGTAGTTGCGCGTCCAAACCACTTTGTCGGTGTCGCTTACATACCGGGCACGCCGTCGCGATACCTTAGACCCGTGGGCTCGATTCCATGCATGCAGGGCTGCTTTGGTGTGGTGTAGCGGGGCCGCAAATTCTAGGCGCCCGCTCACACACCTGTAGGCCCTTCGCTCAGTCGGCAGTGGCCGGCGGAGACGCAGATGATGGCGTGGAGGGTGGTCGTGGCGTGGATGGACCCTCACCCACGACCTCGTAGAAAACAGCCGGAGCAATCACCCGGTGTGACTATGGCTCGCCCTTCAGCAAAGGACTTCTGCAAAGCAGCCGAAGCGAACGCTCTCAGTGAACGTGGCTAGCCCGTCGACACGGGGCTTCCAAAGGTGAGAGGAAAAACGCTCCCTTGAGCGTGCGGGGTTGGGGCGAGCCGGCGAGCAAAAGACCGAAGAAGGGTGCTTGCGCTCTATGCGGAAAATCACCGACTGTGTAGTGCACTCCGAGGCACTTTGATGTCCTACGTCTGTCCTACCTGAACTGCTGGTCCAGCGGGCTCTCCCGGATCCCCCGTCCACTATACCCCGGGCCGCAGCTGTGCTTCCCATCTCGGACTGGCTCTCCCTCATCCGAACTTGCGTTTGACCACTCAAGTCACCGGATCGCCGGATCGTCCAGCCTTGGCGACTGGGTTGCCCGATCGCCCAATCTGGCGATCGGATCGCCTGATCGCCGGATCGCTAGATTACTGGACCGCCGGATCGCCCCGTTCTGGCGGTCGGGTCGCCGGACCGCCCGATCACGCGATCCGTACCCTTCTGCCCGATACCGTGGTTTCCTTAGGGTTTGGGAGAACGTGCGACACGTGCGACATCCCGAAAATCCCCAAGGAGCCTCCACACAATCGCCCCTCTCTCAGCTAGGTGCTGCGGAATAGTACCTAACTGAGAGAAGGTTGCGGGGGTCCGCCCGTTGAAGTCGGGGCTCATTCAGGAATCTTCCTCGAGACGTGCGCCTTCTCCTTAATGGGGAGCGGCGGCGACATCACACGAGGAAACCGCGCGGACGTGCGCGCGCGGCCCGACGATGGCGACGGCCGGACTGCTGCGCGCGTGCGGCACGGCGGCGCAGACGACGAGGCGGCCGCACCTGCGTGGCGCGGCGTTGGCAGAGCCGGCCAACCTGGGCGACGCGTCGGTGGCGACGACGGAGCCGCCACATGCGCACAGCGTGGCATTGGTGGCGCCGGTGATGGCGATCATGCGCGGCACGGCGGCAACGACGATAGCAGGCGTCCAGGCGGAGGCGTCGGCGAAGACGGAGCTGCCGCACGGGCACAGCGCGGCGCTGGTGGCGCCGGCGATGACGAGCACTCGCGGCGCGGCGGCGGCGACGACTCTCTCACGCGTCCGGGGCGCGGGGGTGACATCTCGGCCGGTACGCTCAATCGGGTCGCCGTGCCTAGTGGCTCGATCGCCGGATCGCACGATCCGCTTCCGGGTCTCGACCGGATCGCCCTTTTGCACAACCCGGTCGCCGGATCGGGCGATCCAATCATCCGGTCCGGCGATTCGATCCCGGAGCTCGACCGGATCGCCATTTCCGGCGACCCGATCGCCGGATCGGGTGACCCGACTCGACAGCTCGACTAGACCGCCAATTCGGGCGACCCGACCGCCAGATCGGGCGGTCTGCTCACTGGCCCCAGTCCAGTCATATCGTCTGTCCGATCGGGCACGTCTCCAGCTGATCAGATTGCCCCTATTGATGACGATGACATCGACGTCATGGGGGCCTCTCGTGTATCACTGCCCGGCGCCCTCTCGTCCATGCAAGCTTCGTTGGACGACCTTCGCGCCGCCGAGCGGCGTTTTCGCGGTCGGGGTTGTCAGGCTCATGAAGCGTCGATAGCTGCCCTCGAGTGGAAGCTGGTCGAGTCTTAGGACTAGCTCATAGACCTGAACAGCACCGTGTCCGCTCTCGAGCAGGAGATCAGCGAGCGTCCCGACCCTTCGGTAGTATCTGCTTCAGAGCTCGAAGCTCTGGTCCGGGAACGCGACTCGCTGCAGACTGATCTGGCGGCCGCGGTGCGCGAGAAGGACCGCCAAGCCCAGGAGCACGCATCTTCCTTGACTAGCGCGCGAAACGCGGCGATAGAGGAAGCTCGCGCCGCCCATGAAGTGACTCGTATCGAACTCCGACAGACGCTCGAGAAGCTGGCCGCGGCGCAAGCGGAGCTAGCCGCCCGCGATCGCGCTGCTGCAGAACGGGAGGTGTCCATCCAGCAGATCTGCAATCAGCTAATCTCTGGTCGGTCGTCTATGAAGATGCAGGCAGATTCCTACGACACCAAGCCTAAGCCCGAAGCCTTCACGTCCCTGCACGTTCCAGTGTCTGCTTCATCCGGTACGTGGTGTAGCACTCCTTCTTCCTCTTGGCCCGGTATCTGATGTCTCGCACTTAAATATGTCATTGCAGCGGGTCCCCCGTCGTCTAAAGCACCGGAGCTCCCCGACCTTTCGGATCCGTCGGACGGCACCAAGCTTAGCGCCTGACTCGACCGGCTTCTTGGCGATCCAGACCCCGACCTGGGCTCGGAGCCTCCTCCTCCGGCCACTCCCAACACCGAGGGCGCTCCGCATCTTCGCGACGCCTTCGACGTTGAGTCGCCTCCGTCCAGCGTGCTGCAGAAGCGCGCGGAGGTGTCACTTCGTGGGGAGAAGCCTACTGCGGCGGCAGAGACGGTTACGGCCTCGGATGAGTCGGGACAGGGGAATCGGCATGGTGACCGGCCTTACTCCCAGCCGAAGAGACCGCGCGATCCGTCGCCCGACTCACGCCCCAAGAAGAAGACCAAGCAACGGCGACGGCCACCCTCTCCCCCTCCCGACGAAGAGTCGGAGGAGCAGGCGTCCTCGTCGCATGACGAAGGGTCCAACGGCGACGAGGACTACCGCCCTTCGGGGAATCTGGCTCTGTCGCGAAACGTGCCGCCTTTCTCTGCAGTCGGCCCCGGTGGCTATGACCTTCGTGGCAAGTCAACTCCGTCTCTCCGCCAGCGTTCTCGGGATGACGCTCCAAGTGGGAAGGAAGGGGCGAGCCGGCCTCGCCCTGACTCGGCGCCATCAGCCCCTCATTTCCCGTCGTCCCCTCGTGGCGGAGCTGGCGACAGGATTGGGAATGTTTCCCCATCCCTGGTCCATTCGCCCCACTGCCGGGTTGCGCGGTTCGCAGACGATGACCACGATGACGGTGATGGCGACGACAGTCGTAGCGAGTACGCCGCTTCGGTCACTTCGACCCGTGCCCGGGAGGAGCACCTCGCTCGGATGATGGAACTGCCTGCCCGCGAGTTCGTCTGCGTTCCCGCCCGTGACCATCCGGTTACGTTCCCCCTCGGAGCCGTCACGCCGTGGCCCGTGCAGGACATGTCCCGCCTTGTGTTGGCCCAGCTGACGGCAAACGCCGCCTATTCGGTGTGGATGGCGACCAACATGTTCTTCCCTGACCCGAAGCCAACGGAGCCCCCGCAGTATGATCGGGAATGGGTCACCTTCGAAGCCTTCAACGAACTGCTCGAGACTCGGCCGTGGGACGCGCTACTCGAACCCGTGAGACCGCTTTCCTTCTCTGCGGACGACGTGCGCTTCGCCCCGATGGAGCGGGCGTACCGCGAGCTTCTGACGACGCGGACTGATTACGTCCGGGTGTACTGGGAGGCAACCCACACACCGCCATTGACCATCCGCCGTCGGGACAAACGCTTCACCGACTTTGCCCTCGAGTCGAAGAATCGCTGCTCCCGCTTCACGAAGCCGCTCAAGGCCTTCCTGGCCAAGTATCTGGTTCCTCTGTGGCGTCAGGCGGTCTGTGACCTCGAAATCCTTCTGGACCCCTTCTTCCTGCAGTTCCCGCCTTCCCTCCTCAAGCCCGACTGGTTCCCCGCGCCGAGGCCCGAGAAAAGAGGCCGGTCAATGGTTAAAACGACTCCCGCATCCGATCTGCACGAGCCCTGGCGTGTCCAGTACCGTCTTCCCACCGGTTCGGATCCCGCAGAACGTCGGCGGGTTCAGGATCTCCATCCGTCGCGGCACATCCCACGCCTCTCCAACAAGTTCCGGGACGTCGAGGTCTGAGCCAGCTCTCTCCGTCGAACGATCTACATCGCCGTAGTTCCCCAGGGTCGACTTCAGCCTAACTCCTTTCACTTCCAGCTTCCTTCTCGACCCAACATTTCGGCATCTGCGAGCTTGACCTCCATCCCGCGTTTGCCTCCTTCTCCTCCTTCCGTCAACAGCCTCCCTGTTGACTCTTCCACCTTCGGCCAGCGATACGCGGCCAACCCGCTCGCGGCCTCCGCCAGCCTACTCGGCCTCCTGCAACTGCATTACGCCGAACCGGTGTCGACGCCGATGCCTGCGCAGGAACTCATGGAGTAGCGCTCCACAGTTCAAGTCTGCCTCGTCCTCCCAAGTCGGCTCGCTGTACCCCTTCAAGTGGACCAGAAACTACCGGTACTTGCGTCCGTATCGGGTAACGCGTCCTTCACGCATGTCGGTGATGCGCTCGACTTCAAACTCGCCTTCTTGCAGCTGGCTCGACCAGCTATCCTCCGGGAGCAGTTCCTCATCGAAGTCCAAGCGTGCGTCTTCTGCAACAGTGAGGCTGATCGTGGGTCGCGCAGGACGCTGACGCTCCAGCTTCAGCTCGGAGATATGCACCGTCGGGAAGACGCAATAGTCCGTTCCTGCGAGCTCCAACTTGACAGCGAAGTCGGACACCATCTCTGCGACCCGGAACGGCCCGTGTCACATGTGGGCCAACTTCCGCGCGTACCCTTGCTTTACTCGATCGAGGTAGAGCCAGACTTGGCTCCCCACTTCGATGCGATGATGCGAGGCGGTTTCGTTCTGCGCGTCGGCTCGACCTTGGATGGCCTCCTTCAGCAGCTCGTTCGTCTGGGCTCTGGCGCGCTGATATTGCGTCTGGATGCGGAACCTGCAACGGCGGGCCTGGACGTCTTGGTGACGGGTGCTGCTGATCGGAAGCGTCGCTTCCAGGGTCGACCGCGGATCCCAGCCGTGCACCAGGTAGAAGGGCGTCTCTTAGCGTACTCGGTCGTGGGCCGTGTTGAGCGCGAACGCCAGGCGCTCGGTGTACTCGTCCCGGTCGCGCTGGCCCTCGTCGGTAACGTACATCTTCATGGCGCGCGAGATCGTCTGGACCATTCGCTCCGCCGTGCCGTTCGCATGTGTAATGGGCTGCACCAGCCCTATTACATGGCAATCTGATTACAGATTGGTGTGTACACTTACACACTTCTGTCATGGACATGACATGCGGATAGACATGCCAATGT